>JABFOX010003058.1:0-10731 GCA_022817665.1 Axea sp. ZL-2020
AAAAAGTTTGGACACGGACAAATATAAATAAATGTCCGATCGAAACAAAACAAATCACGTGTATAATATTTTTCAAAAACATATCCATTGATATTAAACCTGACTCTTCAATTTCATCTCTGAGATGGATTGAGGAGCGATTTTGAAATTTTAAGTGAAAATGTTCATTCTTCGTGATGAATTTGAATTCCGTACTACAAAACATGTCGAAATAATTTAAATACGTTTTTCAAATTAAACTTTAATCTACAGTTATAACAGATTTGAGTTATCATTTAACACCATTCGATCGAAAAAGGAACAATGATATATCTAAAGGTGGATTCTCACTCAGTATCAGATGAGTGAGGAGAAGGGAGGGGGGGTATATATTTTGATATCATTGGATAATTTTTTTTAATAATATTGGATACGTATTTTTGTATTTTTTGATTCAATATGTATTCCTCGAAATATTTGATCGTTTATTTATACACTCGGTATATGAACTTCGATTATATTTTTGTACCCAATTTCGAACAATTCTATGCAGTTGTTATATCGATTAATATGTTAAGAAAATAGTTCACAGCGGTATTCTAAAAATAATTGTTTTTAGAACTATTTGTGTTTTATGAAATCCACAACTTAATTGAGTTAAAATTTAGAAAAAAATTATCATAATTTTATTTTATTATAAAGTACATATTTTATTAATAAAGTACATATTTTTGTTTATATCTGGTTTCAAATACTTAACAATTCAATATTCTAAATAACTGTACAAAACTTTATGTTGCGATGTAACGACAAAAGATATTGCTTCTTGTCACTCTGTCAAATAGTATTAATTAAGATTCGGCAATTTCTTTAATAAAATCAAATTTATGAATATCGTGATGAAAATTTCAAAATTTTTATAAACATTTATTTACATTTAAAACTGTTGGCACATCTTTCTTTACATAAAATTATAAGTCATGTTATTAGAAAATGTATAATTTATTAATGTTAGGAATTTATCACAGTCATTTGAAATTATAGAAAAGAAAAAAAAATGTTTTTAAAACATAAATACTTTTTAACGATAAATTTCTTGTAAATGTTACTATTCGAACAATAAAAGTCAAATTAATGCAAGAAACAGAAAATAATTGTAAAAATCAGTACAGTACTCAAGTGTGTTGAAAATCGCAACTTACATAAAAATTCAATAAATGAAATAGAAAATTACTATCAGACAGACTTTATTCAAATAACATTCTTATCTTAAGTCAGAATCTCGAAGAAACATGTTTCAGCAATTTAATACTTTTTAGAATGATTTGCATTGATTAAGTCTTACTTTATATAATATATTCTTAAATATAATGCTTGAAAGAAAAGAATAATTTTTATAATGTTGCATAAAAGTAATATTTTCTTTGGGTCTGTCAATTCTTCGAACATATTCAGATACTTCAAAAGCATGAAAAATTCGAATATATTCGAATAATTCAAATGCAGGAAAATTTTGAATATTCTGATTATTCAATTATTTCCAACATAACAATCTTTAAATATCCAAATATTCCGATTTTTTATACCCAAATATTGGAATATGCTAAATATTAAATTTTGTATTAAATGCATCTTATTCGAGTTAAGAGAAATGTATTTATAATACATATCTGTTTGAATTTGGTATATCTATTGTAGTTTCATTGATTAGCAAAACAATCATGTTTAACACATAGCAGATTTTAATTAGCCATCTATAATTTAATAAAGAAAATCGAATACATAGTGAACATAACAATACATTCTCGAACAAATTAAATGAACAGCTTCGTCTAAAGAAATGATAACAAAAAAAAATGTAGAACACGAAAAATTAATGCATCTCTGTAAAATGTTATATAAATATTATTAACGTTTTTATAATGTTTTGCATCATTATACTTGTTGTAATATTGTAATATAAAATGTGATGTATTTGGTCTACTTAACCATTTGTTAGTTATTCGGAAATGCTGTTCAGTGATACACATTAATTTTTATGTTCAATTTCACATAATCTTTCGGAATAAAAATTAAAAATATCTCCAAATTTTATTACAAAAATATTTTAGCAATTGAATATGAACATTACCATTTTCAGCTTAATAACATGTTCTTATAGTACAAAAAGTGCAGAATAATTTTAAATGTGAACAATTCCATTCATTATGCACTTACATGTGATTTATACAATATCTATTTTACGTATAAAAAATTTGTATAATGTATATAAGAATTTTATAAGATAAAAATAGTAATTATACATGGCACATAACACGTAATTATTAATCAAATATAATAATTATGTAGTTTATATGACAAATATGTTCAGGGTGTACAAAAAATATCAAAATAGTATAATATCTCCAGAAAATATATGTTTGATCGAAAATTAGAAAATGAATTTGCGTTATATTTTTGAAAAAGTTATTCAATAGTAAAAAACTTCAACCCCTTTTCCTTTTGAGAATAACGTTTGGGGTAACTTTGAAATCTTAAATAGGGATCCGTATTTTTAATATAATAACACTATGATCTAGTGTTATAGAGTCTATATTTATTATGAAGTGGTGATAAATATCAATTTCTTTCCATTCGAATAAAAAATGATTCATTAATGATACTAAACTCGTTCGAAATGTTATTGAAACGTTAATCAAATAAAGAGTCTTTGAATTGTTGACATGCTTTCAGTGAGTTGTCGGTATGTTGTGATTAAAATAAAAGACAATTGTGTACAATTTCAATCTTATTTTTATGATAAAAAATTAATTATTCGAGTTAATTGAAAATATTTAATAAATCTTTAATTTATCTTCAATAGCTTATTAGCAATATTTTAATGATACAAACTTAATATTCATTTTCATGTTATCATTGATTTTAATTAAAGTAAATATAAATATGATCAATTATAATATTCTAACAAATAGTTTAAATTTTTGTATAACGGTTTAATTCTTATTTCTCACGGTCATGTGAGAATATCTGTAATATTTGTAGTTTTAGTTAAAAGAAAGTAGATTTAAATTTTATCTTACGTTTGATAATACAGATTGTAATGTGTAAATTATAATCTGTATCAGATTGAAATTGTTTCTTTTTAATATAAATACAAAATTGTGAAATAAAATGAACCAGAGAAAATAAACTTAAATACCTGAATTATATTGAAGAGGCTCACAACAATAAAACAACTTAAATGAAGTTAATGTCTGTTCAGAAATATTATTTATAACTTTTTAGTAATAAATTTCAATCAGCAACCTAAATAAAACTTCTTGTAAAAGTTTTGTTTAATTTATTTATTTAACGTTATGATCATTTTACTGTGCGGTGGAAACCTCAATAAAATTATAAACTAAAAACTGCTTAAATACCATAAAAAGTTATTTTTTACGAAAAGTCTTACTAATAAGAAATCATTACTATTTAATAATGTTAAATTATCAATAATGTTTGTTTTTATTAATAAATTCAATATAAAAAGAAAAAAATTATAGATCGTACAGAACATAAAATGTATATTAAGTAATACACCCATGAAACTATGATATCTAATAGCTATTTTTATAATTAAAAAAGATGTAACCACAATTTATAACTGACTTAATATTAATATAATTACATTAGTTATTAGAATAGATGCCTCAATTACATTTAATACCTGTACTCTGAACAATTCAATTTCCTGGCAAACATAGTACATGTGAAAAACAATTATTATATTAGTTATTATTTGATTTCGATAACTAAATCAACGTCGAACCTTTTTTTTTGTATATAGTTTGCATATTGTATGTGATGTACGATATGCGATATAAAATAAAGTTCGATAATATTACAATATAATTAAATGAAAATTAGTGTTAAATATAATTTACACGACAGTTCAATAGAATCTAAGATAAATTTAATGAGGAATCTGTATACTAAATTCTGAGCTTTATAAGAAGGAATATCATTGTTTTGTTTATTATCTATTCGTGAATTTAAAACAGTAGCATATACATTTAACCCAACAAGATTATAAGTGACGAAACAGGGGAGCTAACACGAGGTGGTTTAATACAGTAAAGTGTCTGGGTCGTGGTCGTTCATAATATAAATACATATGATGCTATGTACGGACGTGCAAGAAAATTTCTAAGTTAAATACTACTATAAATATTATAAAAATAGAAAGTTTGTTTTTTGTAGTCTTTATTTTAATTTTATTTACCCAATCATTATTCAAACAAAACAAATTTAATTTATGTGTTATAAATTTATAATATTCTCTTAAATTAATTATATATCTATATAAATTTTAAAATGAAACCAAACACCCCATCTTTGTTCAGATCTTGTATTTATAAAAGCAGAGTTTATATCACCAAAGCAACTAACACCTTAAATAATAATATTCTTAACATTATTACGGTTGACTGATATTGGCGTGTATCAATTTTTCACCTAAAATTAAATGCATTCTAGAATTAAGTACATAATAAACTTATCTAAAAGTAAATATGAAATTTACATAAATTTAATCGAAAAATTTTAAATTATTTTTGTAGTTAAGTTTAGAAATTTATATATTTTTAATTAAAAAATTTCAATTTTATATAAATATTTTTCCGTTATCATAATATTATATACTTCTGAATAAACTGTAGATACCATTGCTTTCTTATTGTTAAGTATATATACAATAAACTTTACACGAGTTACGATCTTAAAAATGCTACCCGCAGATGTCAAACCGTGTAGTAATACATTATCAATACGTGCAGATTTTATCCAATTCATACAACGCAAGAGACGCGTTTACTTACAAATTTTCCTGGCTACGGTCCTATGACAAGTTCTACTGTATTCAATTTTAACAAAAACGCAGGAAATATTCATCTTTTGAATGATTTGAATTCAAATATTATTTTAATTCTGTTATCAATTTTTTCCTTCGAGGTATTTAATATAGATTTTAAATTCATTTTTATGTATCTTATTATTATTAATATATATAATAAAAATTCGTGTTATATACAGATCGATATATTTAAATTAAATTATAATTTAAAATGATATGTTTGTTTTAAATGAATGTTTTTATTACAGTTTTTTAATTGAAGTACATCAGAATGCATTCATTTAAATAACTGCTAATTATAATAAGTTTTAGTATATTGAATTTATTCATTTTTGCTGTATCATTTTCAAGTTATGTAATTATAATATTATGCACATAACCAATCGTCTAATAATTCAAATAGCATTACTTTTGTTTATTACGAATTATTACGAATGATAACAAGTAATAATTATTACATTAATCCATAAATTTAATACATGAAGTAATCTGACATTAAAATTACATTTACTATAGATAACGTCAATGCTACTGTGTTGAAAATAAGTTAAAAATTCATTATATAAAGTATTTAATCAGAAGTATATTATTTTGTACTGTTCTCAGTCAAACTATATTTTTGCATGTAATAATATGAAATAATTATTTCAAATTATTTCAGTAATATGCGCAGGGAAAATAATTACATATTATTAGATATAATATTTTCCAAATATAATTAGTACGTAGTTTATATTATTTGATACTTTTTTGTATCAGTGTATTTTCCTTTATGATTAGAGAATTGAATTTATTTACATTCAGATTCAACTCTTTTCTTTTATAATTTTATCTTCGTCATTTTTTGTTTTCTGTTGTCTTTTCTCTAGGTCTCTTTCTTTCTTTGACCTACGGAGATCTGGAAAAATACTTTCATTGCAAGAGTTTTCTTTTTTGATTGCAAGTCCATTGGAAGGCTGTTGAATTACTGAGTCGGTGTTACAATCTGTATAGATCCGAAACTCAGATGTATGTCTGATACCAATACAATCATATTTTTCTCGTGAAAATTGTTCAATCATTATGAATAGACAACTCATCAATTCTTATGTAGCTCGTTAATACAACAAACTCGTTATGCACGTACCAAGCTGATCTAATGAAGTTTAAAGTATTTCTAGCTATGCAATTTTACTTTGTCAGAGAGTTCCAACCTTTAACGATACCATGAAAATAATTCGAAAATAAAATACGAGTAGGAAAATAAATTTGAAAATTCCTTCAGTTGAACTCGAATAAAATAAATATTATTTTGCTCATATGGATGTAAAAGGTATTCAACAAATGTTATATATAATTGTGGAATATCTGGTGAAATATAATATAAATTAAAATTCTTTAATGTTCTCATTATTTTTAAAAATTGTTACGTTCAGTGATACTAAAATTCAACTCCACTTCCTCACTTTCTTTAGGGAGAAGCAGGCCAACTACAGAATTTCAAATGGAAACTTTTATTTTTGATCTCATAATTAGATTATACGGTAAAATACGTCATATTGATCTGTAATAATTTTTTTTTGATTTGTGACAAATGTAGCTATAAGCAAAAGAAATCAATGTTACTTTCTCCAGGAGTAATATTTTTACGATTTTACGGAGAAAAGTACATTGATTTTTCAATAAAAGTTTTTTTCATTTACTATGAATGGTAACGCCATTAAAAAACGGACGACGTTCGTAGAAAAATGTGTTGAACGTTTTCAATAAATATAGTTCAATTTTTCAAATTTAAAGATAGTTGAACTTGTCAAACTAAATTTTGTGAGTGCAAGTACGACAAGAATGAGACATGAACTAGTTTTAGCGTTATCTGGAGGTAACGACGTGGACGTAGTATTGTTCTGTTCTTTTGAAAGAGTTTAATTGACGTGAATCCCCTTACCCTTCACAAATCGTGGAGCTCTTCATCATCATTTAAATCAGGAACAAGTGTTATTTTGTAAGGGTAAATTTAATTTGTTTTAAGATCTTCTGAACACGCAGTCTACTTATTTCATATTATTGAGCGGTTTTACGGGTATTTTTATAGAGATTTTCAACGAACGATAATAAAACGCCTGATTAATGACATTTCTTCAGTCATTCAAGTGCTTGGCCTTCTTAATTTAGTACGACTTCTAACACCGTCTGTTAGCTTCGAACTGTTTTACAATTCTTTCGCCGACTTTATTTGAAATTTGTATAGTTTCTATAAATTTCACTCAGTAATCATTATACTTCATCGTTTAATCTTTCCAACACCTTATCATTAAATTAGATATTTTCTTCTACTTATTAAGATTTTAGATTATGATAGTAAAAATAGAGATAAAATAATCAATGAATTTAAATAGAACCACTCAAATCTATTTAAATTAGTTTAAGTGCAGAAAGTTTGGTTATATGGAGAATGTATGTCACCTACAATGCGCTAAAAACTGGTTAAAAGTTGCAACTTAAATTTGGCATTCCAATTAGAAATTTGGATATTGTTTTTTTATCCGTACAGAGGAAAGTGCCTTTCTAGAGATAGAACTACGGCAAAATTCGTGTTATTAATATTAAGTATCTGCTTGCATAAGTTCTCTTTTTAAACTGAAGCGCGTTTCTTAAAAATTTTATTTTTTACCGATTACAGATAATATTGAAAATGCTTTATTTAATTAATGTAATTTTTCCTGAATTATTGAAATCTACAAAAATAATTGTTCATAAATTTAAAGATTCAGGGAAAGAAAGGAGTCTGTTTAAATGTCATTAGTGAGACTTTAGAAATATATAAATATTTTTATTCAAAGTTTATTTCTCGGGAATTTTCATTGTCCAGATATTTTTTGGATGCGCGATATTAGTTATCATTAGAGGTGCAATGAGTGGTTAGTGAGAGTACTAAATTTGACTTTCGTTGATTTCCAGGATCAACTGATTGGTAGTGATTACAAATCTAATCCGCTTAATTTAAATAAATTGTTTGAACGAATAATTGAATAATAAGACCTACCGAATATTTTACATATTTCATCGAAATTGTTATAGACTAGCTCGCTGTAAAGAAATTAACGACTAAATGGTCAAACATTTGATTTCATACTGATGTTTTGTCCATTCATTCTTTATTACAAATGTTACATAAGAACTTTACTTTTCTATCAAGCACTCCTAATAAAAAACTGTTTGAAGTACTCATAGTTGTTCTCGTATAGCATTAAATGAAGTTCAGATTCCTTTCCTGTCGTGCTTGAATTTAAAAAAATTATTATATTTTACGTGATTTCATTTTTTAACAAAAACTTTGGTAATAAATTCTTTTCATTATAACAAACGTTAAAACACTGTAATCATTACAAACATTTCTTTTCTAGTCTTATATTATAATGTTTAGAAAACTTTATTTTATGTAGAAAAAGAGAAATATGAGTAAAATTTTAAAACCACAATCTCCATATAATTGAACTTTAGTTCGCTTTCACAAAGTTGTTTAATAAGTATTATTTATTCGCTAAACATGAAACAAGTGCGTGTAAACAACTAAGAATGTGAAAATTTGTGTGTCAAATATAATTAATTTAATGAACACTGAAGCACTAAGTAAAATTTGTATAATCCTGAAGTAAATGTATATAACTTCTGTAAAATTTCAGTTTAATGCTTATTAAAATTATTAAATTATTCATATAAATAGAATTTAAATGAAGTTCTTGGTTTAATTAATTTAGTAATAAAAACAAGGAATAACTATACGTACGCAATAGTTTATTTTATATTGAGCAATTTATTATATACTGAAAATTAAAAAAAATTTATTTTAAATTGTTTTGATGCTCGAAATTTGTCGAAAACTAAAAATCCAGTTAACATTTTATTTTGATCTGATTTTCCAGTGAGCGCCATTGCTACTTTGTAATCCATGAATTTATTCAAAATAAAACCACTAGTATTAACAATTCTATCAGCATGGGATCATGTTCGAAATGATATTGGTTATTGTGCATGGGGAAAAAACTTTACAAAATCTATTTATAATTTATATCATTGCAGCTAAAAAATATATACTTGATATTTTGATGTTGGTTTACGTTATCTTGTCACGTTACCTTAGCGTGACATGCCAAACTGATAGGTTCGTGTTGATTTTACATTATAGGTTGTGCTGATTTTATTTAATGTAAAATATTATGCGAGAACCAGTTCAGAATGAAATAATCACAAGTTTTGACAATTCTTCATTAATTTTAATATTTAACGTAATGCTTTAATCTCAGTTTTCTTTTAATCCATATTTTACATTAATTTGAATTTGTACGTTACTTTCATTATTTGAGGCAATTTCTTTCTAACTAATGAAAATGTAACCAAGAAAAAATCATTATTACGATTAAAAAATAATAAATTTAATACAATTGGAAGTTGAAAATATTAAAAAAAAAGTAAATAATATATAACTCCCAGATGGCATCAATAAGTAAATTAATATTCTACATTACTTATATTTAGATACAGATGTTGTAATTATATTGTGTAGTATAAAGTTTTAATATTAATTAGTCGTTTTTAGTCAGTTTATATTAAATAGAAAATTTTCGGATTTAGAAGAGAAGCATTATTTCTCGAACGAAGTCAAATTATTTAGTGTATGTTTACAATTAGAATTATTTCTAATTGTATATGCAAGTATGCATTTGCTTTTTATAAGCTGTACTTTTAAAAAAATACAAAAACATAGATATAACATGAAGTATTTTCAAAATTTTTGTGCTGTTTATTTTTAACACTTTGCATCCTGTTTTCAAAACTGAATATTATTTAAGAAAAAACTGTAATTTTCACGACATGTATATTTTTTCTGTGATCGATCGATTAATTTTCATAGTGGAAGACTTTAATTGTTTTTAATGTAAAAATGCATATTTCGTTTCACCAATGGATTAAAAACATAAGTTGAAATTTGGTTCAAATATAAGATTTTCACGTTTAAAATAAATAAAGAAACAGCACGTAGAATTGTTAAGTTTAACGAGAAAAATTGTTGTAAGAAATGAAAAAAATCTAAGAAAAATTGAAAACAATATCGTATTTTATATTCAAGAAAAAATTGTATTGAATTTCAATGATTGTTACTAAAATTTAATTAGAATTTTGATTAAATTGCACTATATTTTTATGGCTGCTTTTTTGATTAGCACCAATTCAAGAATATTCTTTAAATATTTATATAACGCTGTTCAGATCAACGATGCCATAATATTGATTATTTTATAACTGAGTAATTTTAAACTGATTATTTTATAACTGAATAATTTTAAATAAGTTCAATAATTATATATAAAATTAATGTAATAATTTCAATTATTACCTTACACATAAGAAAATATGTACATGGGTAATATTTTTACAATAATTTCGATCTCAGTTCAATATATTCTAAAATACTTGTATTTATAAAATTATGCACGCGTGTGTAATTCGTATGTGTTTTATTCGCTCGTCGCCGAAGTGCGGTTGCAACGATAAATTATTCGCGGCACCGTTCTGGTTGACCTTTGTGTTTTTCATTGCAGTTTTGAAGCGAGTTCGATTTCAAAACCGAGGGCTTCGTACATTTTCTTTTCTTTTGAATTGTTATCAGCATCGTTATTAACAGACGTTTTATTCGGACAATTGTCAGGTTTTGTTGATGAAAAGCTGACAAATACAAAAAGTTGTATTTATCGTTTTGGATGTCCATTTTCAGCCGTTGGCGTGCATTATAGAAGTTTAAACAGTTTGTTCAGAAACGAACTAATTTATGATCCTTCTGAATTTGGCATTTCATATGCGTATATATATTCTTTTTTTTTTTT
>JABFOX010003059.1:0-10731 GCA_022817665.1 Axea sp. ZL-2020
GAATGATTTAAATTGAAGAAAGGTTGAAATTATTTTTCCAATAAAAGACATGTTTCAAATCGTTCAGTTTAAAAAGTTTTAATATATTCTGAATCGACATATTTTTTTATGAAACCGTATCGTTTGAAATGTTTTAAAACATTAAAAGTAGTTTTCACGTTTGCTCAAAATGTTTTGCACAGTTCCAGAATTATTAGTGCGTTTAAATTAAAGGGAATTTAGTTTAAATGATTAATTGAATTATGATTATGTTTGTTTACTTATGTTCTCATAAATATGAAGTGCTTCGTATTTAATAATTGATATTTAATTATTCTTTATTAAATTTATAGGATTCGATAATGAATGTACAGAACCTTTCGGTACCAGAATGCTGTGTCTCGTAAGTACAATTAAATGCTCTTTAATTCGAGAAATTTGATACAAATCATTTTATTCTTAATCAAATTGATATTCATTTTTATTCGCTTCAGAATTATGTTTGTAAAAAAGACAGTGTTTTTGTATGAAATGAGTATTTTAATTATGTTTAACACAAATCAGTTGATTTGTTATAACGCATGTGTTGTGCAGTTAAGTTAAAATCGATACACTTCACTATAAATCGTTTCAGATAAAAAGGTACATAACAACATCAAATTGTATTTTGTAATTAAATATTTAACACTTAACAATAGAAGCCTTACTATTAAATTGATTTATTGTGCAGATTTTTTTTAAAGGTACTTCAACTACAAAGGGTGTGAACTAATGAAATAAATGCTGAATCATTATCGACTGGCCGAATGATCGAAATAATTCGTTATTGATTGTATTTCTTTCAGCCGAACATTTTTAAACAAATAAAATACAACTGTAATTATTTCCTAATGGAACAGAAACTGGTTGAACTAAACCAATCAAACTGAACACATTTGACGTTTGAACACGTATATATGCTGTACAAATTTACTTAATTTTACTATCTCTGATAAAATAATTATGTAAAGTAGATTTTACTACACCATAAATTTAATGTTTCTCATTCACCACTCTCTTTAAACAGTATTCGAGTCAAAACATAAATTCGTGATACGCGTCTTGTCTTGATGTTTAATTAAGATTAAACAATTTTAATTCAAAAATGCAGACTTTTGCTTAAGCATATAACTTCTGGACGAGATTTTTAAGTAGCTGACAAAAGCATTGTTATTTCTTACTGAAAAAGATAAGAATTTAGACTAAATATATCATTCAGAATCCGGCGTGACTTTAAGTTACATTTTGCATATTCAATAGGACAACACGAATAGTATAAAGTATAAAAAAGAAATTAAAATGATACAAAAATCTTAGATTAAGAATGAAATTATTATAAAAGGAATATAATAGAAATGCTTGATATAAAATGTAACCCGAACATTTTAACAGAAAAACTGATACCATCAACTTAAATAATATCTATAATCAATCTATAATTAATCAAAAGACAATAATTCTCGTGTTGATCAACAACACATTAATTTTAACACATTTTTAATTCAATGATTTCTTTTCCATGGTGAGATTATAAAATAAATGCAAACATATTGTTTTATTTATTTTATATTACATCTTTCCTTCATTAATGTCATCAAGCTCTTATTACCAATTCACATTACTTTAGACTTTAATCATAGAAATAATATATACAATACAATTGTATTGTGTATATTGTAATTTTTGTATAGTTTGTCTGATTTGAAAAGGACTACTAGTACGGTCAAAACATTGTCCTATACTCAATACGAAAGTTTCAAAAAAGAAAAGAACTTTTATTTCTTATTATTTATTTATTTATATAATTATATATCAGTATAATAGTACAATATTAATATAAATAAATTAATATTTATTATAGTATAAATTAAATGTATATTAAAAAGAATTATATCCAAAATGTCAGAAAAATTAGTCGTTGATTTAACACATAAAAAAGTTTTTGACGATCGAAAGAAAAGTCAAATTAGTCTCAAAGAAATACATTGGGAAAATCGAAATGCTAAACATAAACTGTTCATTAATATGATCGTTGAAACAACAAACATTTTATTCGCACGCAAAACCCACACGAGTGTTACATTTAAAAACAAAGTTAATTTTAAAAGCGGCAAATTTCTAGTTTGAACCTTGTCAATAAAGCACGTATCTAAGTCCGCAAAATTACAGAAAGTATTTTGATACAGCGAGCCGAATAAAATCGATGAACTTGATAATACGAAGTACCATGATTCAGGGAACAGGCGTTGATTACGCATTTCATTATGCGCCAGTATAATCCGTAATAAAGCGTCCGTATATACGTATCTGGTCGAACGACCCTGAGACGGAAATATAATTTGCTGTTTTCCAACGAAACGGAAACGCCGATGTCGATTTCGCCCCTTGGTCCCGCGTCCCTGGCCCTTGTCCCATTTTATGCACGGACCAACGAGCACCTTTCTCGAGTTAGAAATCGGCGAGCATGACTACTCAAGCATGGCGAAATAATGATTTACGAGGGGTCACGCCGTGCCGATGAACGGGAATTATTCATTCGACGAAGCTCGGCTCGCGTGAAGAATGATGAGAGAGAAATTGACTCTTCAGTCTGAATCCATCTTTATTCAGCTTTCCTGGCGAGACCTTGTTTTCATTGACGCAAAACCGGCAAACGCGGGGACATGATTCACTGTAAATGAAAAAAATAATCACGCGACATTTTTCACCCTTATGCAAAGTATTTGTAAAACCGTCAAAATAATCGCTTTTTTCTTTTTGCTCGCGCATTTTTTTCGCCCACTCATTTGTTTCAACCGCACATTTTTTTCGCCCGCGCACTTTTTTTTTCACTCGCGCATTTTTTTTCTCCAGCTCCGTTGAAAAACGCTCGACCCGTGCATAAAGTTGACGTATCACGCGTCTCATAGTGGGATGCAATTTTGACAAAAATTTACATCGCACGATGTTTTATCACGCGGTCGCAAACTGATGCCACGGGTGCAAATTTGATCAGTGAATAATTCGCGTCGATGCTGAGTTTAACGATGAAGCGCGATAGACTTATTTCGCGGCCGTAATGACGCGGAATATTACCGGCCGTGAAAAAATTTCGATACGTTTTGGTCGTTGAATTATTCAAATAAGTTTAATGTAGTTTGTGTTTGCTGCAGAAGCCGTTGCGCCGCTCGTCGGCGGGGTAAAAAGAACGATCCGAGCTTTTCTGGCAAGTGTCAACCAGAGTTCCTGAGATTCCCTCGGAATTACAATTCCGATCGAGTTTACTGTAGCGCGCTTGAGTCGTATCGCGAGGTCCAGAATGTTACAAGCAGGCAGTTTGCGTTAATGCGCCAAGTTTGGAATAACCCGAGAACGGCTTTGTGGCACATTGCTGGCTCGCGCGCTGCAACGACGGATCCGCGTTTCTTGATCCGCTGCGCCGCGAATGATCTTACGCGCGGTGCCAAGTTCGCGCGACGGAAAACGGGATCAGCGTTTAACCGATGGACTCGTGTTTGTTCAGCGAATTCATTTCGAACGGGACTCCGTGGTATGGAAGCTGATGGGTTTCGTTATAAAGAGTGTTCGAGCGACTGCTTTATAAAACGGAAAATTTACGTCAAATGGAGTTTGTGTCATATTTTGAAATTCGCTTCACCGTGAAATTTATCGCGCTGTGCTTTTCTTTCCGCATTCAGCGTAATGCTGTCATTGTCTTGCGTTGACTTAAAAATGGTGTTTCGCTTTAAATCGATGCGCTTTGTTCAAATGCGAAATTGGTTGCAATAAAATATCGTTTTCGGCAAATATTTTGTTAAACTAAAACTTTTGTCGAACAAAAGCTGGTTCGTTAAAACAGGCGTCATTTTGCTCGTAACGGACGAGAAATGTTTTTCGGTCATTTGTATTCAAATTATCGACTCATTTCTGTACAACAGTTTTGTTGTAGAGAAATGAAAAAAGGTCGAATTATTAACAAAGGTATTCAATATCTGAACAAGAGTCGTAATAATGGTTGATCAAAGTGATATACAACGCAGGATGTCAGTAACAGAATAGTACGTAGCTTTGTGAGGATGGGAGCAAAATAATATTAGGAAATAAATTTCGCAGCTTTCCTCGTGGAGCGAAGGTGCACGGTGTTGAAAGTGCCCTCGGCAGCCTCGAATCGGAAACGAGACATAGTCGGCAGATAGTTCTGCATAATAGCCCTCAAATTTTTGAGTTATCTTTATATATTGTCGTATGCACTTTACAGCTTATGAAAGATTATTTATGCGCACAGCTCGGGTGCGTCTTATTGCACTTGATGACCCTTTCCGTTAGAACGACGAGTTCTTGGTTTTTAAAAGAAATTCGAGTGACGCACGATGCTCATGAAAATCATTTTTCGTGAAGATGTTCTCAACACGATGGATGTTGTGATTAAATTATAAATTGTAGTAAGATACTTGAACGAATGGCTGTGAAAAAGAATGAATTTGCATCACCGAGTGCTGGAATGTAACGCGTGTTAAACTAAAAAGTGTCTTGCTTTAATCTGGAAAAGAGATATTACATTTTGCAATTATTTTGTTGTAATATTTATTGATGATAATTTTCAGCTCTTGTGCAATTTTCTAATACGTCGTCCGATCGTTTTTTCATTATGTGCTACCATTTTACATTTTGTCATGCTTTTAGCGAGTTGGTAAAAATCGCATCTTTTCAACTTGAAATATCAGTTTGTTTTGCAATGTATATCGACTTTCTTTGGAATTACAATTTCCTGTACGACCACAAATTTTCGATAGAATACGGGTCTGGCGACACTGCCGAACAATCCACTGTGGCGATATTATTTTGCAGCTTCCAGATTCTGTAGTGTTCACTGCGAAATGTGGAATCATGATCTTATTACAGCATCCGACTTGTGTCTCGATAAAAGAATTATCCGTTGACCTCAGTGTGTATTTTTTACAAATGATTTTGTGTTCCGTAAAGACAAGGAAAGAATCAGAAATGCATTTGTTGAAGTAACCCTTTCACTTGGTATTTTATTATGCGTTGAAGAGACCTGCTGCTCTGTTCCAAAAATTAAAAGCAAATGCTTCTTTATTCGTGCAGGTAATTTTTTATCGTATCAAGGGATTTGTATAAAGAAATTCCTCTGCGGTAGAATTTTGCACAGCGAGCATAGGACAGTCAAAATTCTGACTCGTCATATAAGATTTCGCACGTATCTTTGCATTATGTTATGTAACATTAACAGGTGCATATCAATCTAGTAACGTAGTGAACAGGAGAACGTCACTTGCAAAGGGCGTAAATTGTCTCCAAATGAACCAAATTTGTCATAATATATTTTAAATATTCTAAGCCAGGTACTGCATTCTATTATTATTTGTATTGTATTCTTATTACACATAAACTCTATATATTATACTCCTATATGCGTTACTGGAGTACAATAAAGTATTGTGTCCCAAGTTATGTGCCACTTATGTTCGTTACGCCACCTCATCAATCACTTTTATTCAGTAAATATTATTCTTGCATTACAGTTGACTAATTTATGACTTAGAATATTAATAATAATAAAAAGGAGTGCCAAAAAATTGAGCCTTTTTATGAAGAAAACTTTACTTTCTTTATTTACATGACTTATACACATATACAACTGATTTCCATAATCGTTTTAATTAAATAAATACCTCGTGCATTATCACTTACTCGGTCCTTAATTTTAGAAAACTGAGACGTTCGATAAATCCGACACACGACGCATCGAAAAAGATTGATTTTTAGTGAGCGTTGTCTCTCGCTAGGTGGCGGTTAAGGTTTCAGCTATATTCATCACGCGACTGATTACGTTGAATGATCAAAATAAAATTACGTTCGTTTACTTTTTCTCAAGAATTATTGAACGGTCCTCGTAATTTAAAATTTACCTCGATTTTATGAACTGCTATCGAAGCTTATAAATTCTACAGCAACGCACGACCGCTGTAACGAAATAAACAACGCTTGCTGTACGACTTATCTAGAGATTGAATGTTCCTGTTTTATTTTATCCGCCTCATCCACGAATGAATTTGTGCGCGAGAACCAATTATCGCATTCCGTGAGACGAACGCTCTAACTTCCGTTACTGTAATTTGATTCCACATGACCCTTGACAGCCAGTTCTTATAAATATGCGGGAATTCCCAACGGTCCAATTCGTTTGAACACCGAGATTGCAAAAGGAAGATTTGCCAAAGTGGAACTCTCTCGTTCGCTCCGTTTCAAAAATCCAACGACTGATATATACGCAACCCAATACAATTACAATAGTTCGTACATAACACCATTGCACCAACCTTGTACCTCAAAAGTTGTTATTTCAAATGATACACAGTGATCGCGTCTAGAGCAAATGACATTTGGAGCGTTTTATTAAAGAAGCTGCAACACATCAGACCGGTAGCACGATATAAAAATAAAAGCTGCGAGCTGCAGTTTCTTTTTATTAAATTCTTTGCGTAGCTTCGCACTGAATCTCAGTCACGGTAAAAAAGCTTAAGAATGTGTTAATTGAGATTGAGATTGTGGGTTTTACGAAACGAGTGAATGCTTCAACTAACAAATATGAAATGAATGCGATTGTTGAAGAATTCATGGAATTCGGAAAGTACGATTGTTCCGACGTAACTCACGAATCGCATGCTAAATTTGCATAAAAGTATGGAAGAAAGTTATGAACGAATTATTGTTATCGTTTGTTAATCAAACTAGTTCCTGTGTGATACAGTACGCCTTTTGTTTTTAAAACTACGGCGGATCTCTATTCTCTAGTCTTTCAATTCCAGCTCCACCAATTTAGTGGCGAATAAACTCACTATCTTTTGTTATCCATAATAAAATACCACCTTTCATCTTTCTCTTTCATTTTGCTTTTAACTTCAATCATTCAACTATTCCTTTTGTGCGCACGTAACTGGAACACAGATATCTATAATTAATGAGAAAACGTTTTTCTATCATAAAAACTGCTATTGACGTGAAATAAATAATTAAACGTTGTCATCGTTGAAAGGGAAATTCACCGTGTAAATGATGTCGATTGATTCATTTTTCAGAAATATTCCATTGCTGTGGTGTGTGATATTCAATGAAATAAGGGTGAACTAATGTTGTCATTCGGAAACAAACGCAATTAGTTTCATCTTGTTTTGAATTAATATTAATCGTTAAGTTTGCAATACGGCTGAGACTCGGATTGAAGAAATAAGCTCATAAATAATGCATTAATTTTGGTCGTGATTGAAGGACTTTTTGAAATTGTTGAACTTGAAAAAATGATGTTTGTTCAAAAGGAAAGGATTGTAATCACAAGCATGTCATACTTGCAATTGCAAATAAGAGAAACTTTTAATGGTTGGAATTTTACCGTACGATTATGTATTATATATAATAAATAATACGAATTTCATATGGGTGTCGATATTTGGCACGCGTTGGTTTATCGTATGGATATTGTAATGTTGCTGTAATAATAATGCACAACCTAACCATGGCACGATAAAGACAAACAATAGTTGTCTGTCAATAACTGATTGGCGTTGATTAAAGTTTTAATTATTCGTTAGAAAATAAATAATCTTTATAGATGAATCAGCAGTATACGAAGAGTGAGAAATAACTAACGGGGAGGTTTTAATTTCCCTTTATAAACATTTTCAATTGTTTGTTTTATTTTATTGGCACACGGGTTCCTGGAGGGGTGTAGCTGTTTTCAATGTTTAGTTCTCGTTGGCAGTCGATAAGGTTATACGTGTTTTAATTTGCTCAGCGATTTTTTACTTTTGAAAAAGATGGATCAAAGAATTTGTATTAAATGTTGCTTAAAAAGTGGAATAAAGTACAGCACCGCTTTTGGCAAACCTAATGTGAGTGAGACAAAAGTTTATAAGTAGTATAGATGTTTCAAAAACAGGTTGTTGATGATGTAGGTATATATGGTTCATGTTAAGTAACTTTTTCGGATATTTTGGTCATGGATCATATGGCAACGAAGTTTGTTCCAAAATTATTGGGAAAAAAAAATGACGCGCGTAGACATTATTTAGGAATTGTTGAGTGAAGTCAAGAATCGAGAGGTTTTTAAAAGGTCATGACAGATGACGAAGTATGGATATAACCAAGCCTACATCGTCCTGTTGATGAAATAAACACAGAACGATTGAAGGAGCTGAAAGTCATAAGTAAAAGTGAGTTCCAGAAGTGCTTCTAAGATTGAAAAAACTGCTGGTACAAGTGTATTATATCTGAAGGGGATTACTTTGAAGAGGACAGAGTTGATCTTGATGAATAATAAAGATTCTTTAAGAAAAATGAAAATTCTAGTGTTTTTATCATGCTTCATATCTTTGATATACTGCTGATCCAGTTTTTCGTAGTCTCAGATTTATAAACTTGAAATAATATATTTAATACCATATTTTTGTTGACATAATACAAAAAATACAATGCAGATGATCATATGTTATGGTCTAAATTATTAACATAAGGACAACTCAATAATTGAAATGCTTCAATATAAATTGATGTTTTGATAATCTTATTTTGATGTAAAAATCTTTTGTCTAAATAATCTATATAAAAACACTTTAGAATATCGTTATAATATTTATAGAAATCCGGTTTGAAGATGCAAGAATAAAACAATGTGGTTTTAATATTGCAAAATATCAATACTACACCTATCTGGGTGTAGAGTGGATATAAGTGTCTAATCTGGAATGGCTATTCTGATTTTTCATTGATGAAGTAGATTTTACGTGTAGATTTCAACCGTAACATATTTTTTTTTTTTTTTCATTTCTAATGAACAGTGTTGAATTTTATCAATAAAATAATTTTAGTCTTACCAAGGAGCAACAACCTAGACAAAGTAGATTTCTGTTGCCTTGAAATGTGTGTTTCAGATGAATTTCCTTCTCTCTCATGGTCGCATTTCAATCTTACTCTTGTAAAATAGTAACGTCATTTGTCAAATGTTCAAATTTATCATATCCATTTGCAGTTTGGTAAGAATTTAATTGCAAGTAAAAATCATCTAGAACGTTTTGTCTTATAACTGGTTTTATGAGCTCCACCTAATGCACAATGCGATTTCGATCATTTTAAATAATGATCTTTTATAACATTTACATTACTTTCAACTAACTTCATTTTTGAGATTTTTGAATCATTGCAATCTTCAATTCCGTGCTCGCTGATCACTTTACATTGATAAACTTCCAGGTAAAGGAGGGATTTCTTTACGTTCAAAATCACTGCCCAGCATGTGTGTTTGATTATATCGTTGTAGATTTTCCGATCTGATAGAACACAGCTGACATGCGTAATAACTCACTCAACGTCATGTTGAAATACGACATAAAACATTTGGCGATTTCGAATCTAATGGCTCAATAAACCAATTAAACCAGCAACCTTTCTTAATTCATCGTCCATGAAAATTTCCAACTGTTTCCTGTGTTAATATTAAATAATGTATTCAGCAACTGTTGCACCGAAACCAAGTGTTTTTTCGAGTATAAAAACTAATGCCCTCAAAGTGTTGACAATTCACGTCGTAGAAAATTTTATCCATTCTAAATATCATCGATAAATCAGGATTAAGTTGTTGTAACAACGAGTAACGAAACTTTAGTCAACTAAGTACCATGATATTCATCCAGTGTAGATTTTCCTCAGTCCAGCAACATCACCCTAATCTGTGAAGATAGACGTAACTTTTATGAAAGAAAAGTTTGATTCCTCTGAATATGTTAGCACGCCCATTTACAAAGTCCTACCTGATTGTAAAAATTAGCATTATGAAATTCCTTAAGCAATATCGTGCTGGTTTCGGAATGTCCAGTGGAGAAACATGAAGCAGAAACTACATTAATAATTTGTTATGAAATATGTACTTTGCAAATATTATTTTCTCGTGAATAAATGATCATCTCGTGTTTGGTCAACTATTAAATTTGGTAGCTTAATAAGAATAATTTGAACTCCGTGACTACAGACTAGATACACCCCCCTAACAACAAAATATTTACCATTGATTAAATCTTCTGAGTTTAAATAAATTCATTTCCTTTATATTAATAAAAAATATGCATGATAACTCGAATAAATAAAATCGTAATATTTTTTAACAAGATAAATAAAATGTTAAAATACTCTATGTACTAATATAATTACCATGTGATCATAAAATTGGTAATCGAATTATTAAAATAAATAATAAGTTGACCAATGATTATGATCTAGAGTAACATTAATAATACATTTGATGATAAAATACTTATCACTGATTTAGTTTTGTAGACTTAATACAATAAATTATACATATAGTAACGAAAATATTTTTTTTAATTTATTATAAATTAATCTGCAGTCAACCAAAGATATTCCTTAAAAATTCACATCAAATGGTATTCGCAATTCAATAACTTTTATTTATATTAGTTAAAGTTTAAAACTGTTTACACGTAAACTTTTATAAGAAAAAATAATAAAGCATAAATCAACGTGTAATGCAAATCTTTCACCCGTAAAATATAACATTCATTAATCGATATGTATAATAATTTACATATTAGTATAAAAATATTATTTATATTAAATTTGCATAACACTTCAATTTTAACTTTTGTAGTTAATTAATGGCATATTACAAGCGCACGAATATAAAATATTTAATGAATAATTTCC
>JABFOX010003060.1:0-10730 GCA_022817665.1 Axea sp. ZL-2020
AGTTTAGAGAGATACTCATGTAGCAATGATGATGACTGCCTCTCTCCAGTAATTGTTAAAAGCAACATGAAGCCTGAAGATACGATGATTTTCAAGGTGAGCAGAATTATTGAATCTATTGCCTCCAAAATACTCTCTGAAAATGCAGGAAGCACCGAAGAGCTCCAGCCGGAAGAAAAGCATTTAATAACGAAGTCGTCCATTCATATTTTAAAACTGATATCGCTAAATGCAGGCCTGAAAGGGCATGGAGTATCGCACACTGTTGAAGATTATGCAGAGAGCATAGCATTTGATTATGTAATAGGTTACTTAGACTCGCTTTTAAACTTTGTATATCAAGCACTTGGCAGCATGGAGCATGCGCAAATGGAGGGTGATCAAATCAAGAGTTTTAAGGAAGAGATTAAATATATCAAGCAAATGCTATTTAACGAGAGAGTTAAAGCATTTGAGAGACTTAACACTCTTCTTGCTGTCAAGCAACGCACTCAGCAGATCGAAAACATGGTTTTTGCATCATTTGCAGAGTATAGAAGCACAGGAGAGTAAAAATATGTCAGTGTTAGATACAGTATATAGCTATGGCTCTGGCAAGGTGTTATTTCACTGTTTTAACGCGATTGCCATGATGTTTCGAAGTGGTTTGATAGAATCGCTAATAGATCTCTCACTTGTGCTATCCCTTGCTTTTGTTGGATTTAAAGCTGCCTTTGGCAAGGATAAGATGGGCATATATGTCAGGTGGTTTATGACGTATTTGGTTGTGGTACTTGCTTTAGTACAGCCACGGTCCATATTTCAAGATGGCGGCATGACAATACATATTCGGGACATTATTACCAAGAAAGCTTACAAAGTTGATCACTTGCCGCCAGGTTTAGTTCTGCCAGCTTCTGTCATCAGCGGCCTTGGATTTGCTCTAACCCAGAGTTTTGAGCAAGTTTTCTCGCACGATGATCCAACATATCTTCCGTACCACAGGTATGGCACTTTGTTTGGTAGCCAAGTCATGAGTGAGCTTAGGAATTTTAAAATACAGGATCCTGTATTTGCTGAGAATATGGAGGGCTATATTTCAAATTGCATGATGTATGATGTCATGATTGGCAGGAAATATGATATCACGGAGCTAAGAATGAGCCGTGATATTTGGAAGCTTATCACAGACAGCGCCTCAAACCTTCGAATGTTTAATTATAGGTATCCCGGCAAAGGCGGCAGAAAGCTAGTTACTTGCAAAGCTGGTATTACAGAGATAGCAAGTTTTTTTAAAGGTGAGGAGTCGGCCCTTGCTAAGAAGTTTCCTATTTTTTCTTCTGTATCTTCGCAAAATGCGAAGGGCGGGATCATTAAATCTTTGGAACTTAGCAGTAGATTCTATGACAATTTAAGTGTAAATGGAAGTGATCAGCTCCGGCAGATTTTACTTATCAATGCATTTAAAGACACGCCTGCAAGTTATGGTAAACTGCGGGGGCTACAGCAGCAAAATAGCAGTTGGAAATTTACGGGAGAGCTTGCAGGTATCACGCTTCCTGTAATGCATTCGCTGTTTCAGGCGATTCTTTATTCTGTATTTCCGATTATAGTGGGCTTGGTATTTTTTTCTGAGAGGTATTCTGTTTTAAAAAGATACTTTGAAATGATGGTCTGGATTGAGCTTTGGCCGATATTATTTGCGATTTTAAATCTTATAATAAGCGTGCACTCGAAGAGCTCGGGTTTTTCAGATATCACAATTGGCAGCATTGAAAATATTACATCGACCCAAAGTAGTTATGCACTAGCAGCTTCTAGTCTGAGTCTCATGATTCCAACGTTTGCGTACATGATAGCCAAGGGTGGAGTTTCATCATTTGTGCATATGGCAGGTAGTGTGATGGCATCAAGCGCATCAGGCAGCGCATTTGCTAGCCAAGAAATGATTAGCGGTAACAGAAGCTTTGATAATGTCAGCGGCAATAATCAATCATTTAATAATTTGCACAGCAATAAAGTTAATACATCAGGAGAGATAGTAAGCGGTCATATGAGGCAGTCGCTTGCAGATGGTACTATGCAAACTGATTTTCTGCATATGTCAAGTGCTTCTTCAAGGATATTCCAAGGTGGAATAGGCCTCTCGTCATCCGGAGGCATGACGTCTATAAATATTGGCTCTCACATACAAGAAGGCTTGCAGCGTCAAGTGCAAGAGAGCTCATCTATTGTGGCAAGTGAGTCTCAAGAGATATCGAGAATCAAGCAACATATGGAAAGACATGCGATTGATTATCTAGCGTCTGCTGGAGAATCTGAGGCAAGAGGAGAACATCACAACTGGAATACTGCGACAAGAGAGGGAGAGATGATGCAAAGTGCAATGCGCCAGATGAAGGAATTGCATGATAATTATAACTACAGCTGGCACCAGTCTGCTGAGAGGGTACTTAATACTAATATTACAGGAGGTCTTGATTTAAGTAGTAGCGGTGAAAATGCAGTGCGTGCCACGTTGAGTGGTCGTGTTACAGCGGGAGGAGAGCTCAGTTGGAGGAATTCTGATAATGGCGCACAAGACATATCAGAAAACAAATCTGTCAGCTCGTCTGACGATGTACAAAACTTTATTGAAAATGTGGCTCTGGCCTCTAAAGATCTGAATTACAGCAATTCACAAAGCAATGAGATGAGACTCTCTAAAGACCTGAACCTATCATATGAAGAGTTAAAATCACATAGAGAGAATTTGGCATTGCATACGAATAAAATGCATCAGGCGCAGGAGAGTTTAGATATGTCCGCATCCAACACTGCATCTTGGAACCGCAGTAGCTATGACGATACGCTGACGTTTATTGCAAATAAATTAGATCCAAACAAAGGGTCTTTAGAGCGCATTGGAATTAATCGAGCAAGAGAGATCATAGAGCAAGGAGGCCCTGCATTACAAGGCTATGTTACAGAGCTTGCCGGTAGAAAGCTGCAAGAAATGCGCATGCCAAATCATTATATGATGGAGTCAAGATATGATGCCCTGAGTAATCATGCATCATCTAGTGCTGTGACTATTGGTAGCGCCCTGCAAGAAAAAATGGAAAACAATATTGGTCTTGGAAATATGGCGAACGATTTTGGATACAGCAAAACTCTATCAGGTATAGACTTTATTAGTATGATAGTTATAGTAAAATAAAAACTATGGCAGCATTGTATTTATAGGACTAGTGATGCTGTATAGCCCAGTATAGAGCACTATTGGTTGGCAATAAGCAATATTACTTCTCTTTCTTAATGCCGTTTATCGTGTATTGCAAAACTCTATATCTTATAGAGTTTTGCTGTATCTAGAAGAACGGGGCAAAAAGAAGCTATCAGGTAGCGATATACAAAAAACCAGAGATGATCTAGCAGATCGCGCTGCTGGCATAGTAGAGAGCAAAATAGATTCAATAGGCAAAACAGGTCATGCTCTAAAAAAGGAGGTAAATAAAGCAGAAGATGAAAGAATGTTGAAAAAATATATAGGCCGAGAAAATAAAAACAGTGGTGGCTGGAGCGGATGATATCCTAGTAATATCTTGTGTAGGGGTCAAATCTTACACCGTTAACATATCGGTGTCCACAGCTATAATATATTCCACTGTCTGGTACTCCATAAATGTTAATTCTGTCTTTACTAGGGCTTGTAATACGGTAAATAAATCTAACATTTTGGAAGAATGAAGGTGAAGTATCATATATGAAGCAAAGAAAGTGGAAGATAAGATATGGATACGCAAACATCCATGCTGCACACAGGAGCCTAATTGAGAAGGTTAACATTGTTAAAAATACAGAGGTAAACGCTACTATGAAAATCCAAAAGAAAGCATATTCAGCATTCTTTTTATCAAATTGTGTCATCTTAACGCCAAAGAAGCTCACTGCAGGCATGATGACGTACATATAAAAAAGAGTAGCTACAAAGAGCGATTTGGAAAAAATTGGATAATTTCCCCAAGCTTCAGGCCCAGTCGAAAGCATTTCAATCGTCAGAAATGCAAAGAAAGGAAAAGCGGCGGAAAGCAGTACTTTGATCCAATTACTCATTTTTGCCTATTTTATATATTTATTTTTTAATTTTACAGGAATTATCACACTTTAGCAAAGCGAATATTAATAAGAATGTAGAAAATATGATAAGTAAAATAATTAGAGGCGGGCAACTTTCGATACATGCTGTGCGTATGTTTAAGCAGGTATTTAGTATTGTTTTATTATGGTGTGCTTGCTTTTGGATGATTTTGTTTATCTTTCAAATGTACGGGCGTATTGCGGGTCATCAAATTCATGATGCCTTGGATTATTATACAGCAAAAGTGGTAAGCAGGGCAGCAGATGAATATACAAATTTAATAGGTCAAGATTCAGCTAGAGCGGCTAGAAACACTTTATCTTCATATCGAATAATTAAGCATAAAGTCTATATTGAGCGTGTTACTTTAGAGTCTTTCAAAATAGCTTCTTCTTATTCTGCATTTTTACTGCTGCTTATTGCAAGCTACTTTATTTATAGGGGATTTACAAAAAGTGGTGAGCAGTTCTCAAGAGGTGCAAAGTTTAGCGACTTTAAGAAATTAAGAAGGAAGATAAAAAGAGAGAATTTTTGGAATAGATATAATGGTTGCAGCATAGCTGGTATGCCATACCTTAAGGATGCGGAAGCTCAGCATACGCTGATACTTGGCTCAACCGGTACAGGTAAGACAGTTACGATCTCAGACCTTGTAGCACAGATCAGAAAGCGCGGAGAAAGAGCGATCATATATGACAAGAAAGGTGACTATGTAAGCAGGTTTTATGACCCTGATAAGGATTTTATACTAAATCCTTTTGACAAGCGTTCTGCATGTTGGAATTTGCTTCCGGAGATTCGGCATGTGGGGCAGATTAAGACTATAGTGCAAAGTTTTATTCCAGATGGCCCGAACTCTGAAAGCAGGATATGGAATGAGGCTGCGCGTATAGCTCTATCAGGTATGCTTGAGAAGCTTATGTATGAAGATGCAAAACTCAGCAATGCTGAGATAGCAAATAAGATATTGAAAGCAAATCTCAAAGATGTAGCTGCTCTTTTAAAAGGGACTCACGCCAGGAGCACATTTGATATGTCATCTCCAAAGACGGCAGCAAGTGTTATGTTCGTGCTGAGCTCTCATTTGAATTCACTGAGACTTTCCAAAAAGCAAACAGAAAAAAGCTTTTCTATTAGGAATTGGATGGAAAGCCAGAGCGAAGATTCTAACGTCTCAGGCGAGTCTAAATTCAGAACTAGTTCCTCTCCAAACTGCCTGGTACGAAATTATCATCAACTCTGTTTTATCAAAAGAGCCTAGTAATGCAAGTAAAATGAAGAAGACATGGATAATCATAGATGAGCTAGGCAGCATGAACAAAATACCATCACTTGCAGATGGTCTCTCTGTTGCAAGGAGCTTTGGAGGATGTTTTGTGCTGGGCACACAAAATATTTCGCAGCTAAGATCGGTATACGGAGTGGATATGGCCAAAAGTATCAGCTCTGAGTGTAACACCAGATGTATTTTTAGGACGAATGATCCTGAAACTGCCAGGTGGCTCTCTGAGAACATTGGTGATACTGAAACTATAGAATACAAGGAGGGAGTATCGTATGGAGCGCATGCTATGTGAGATGGTGTAAATTTAAACATGAGCGCTCGCTCAAAGAATTTAGTTATGCCATCTGAGATTCAGAATTTAGCTGATTTAAATTTGTTTTTAAAGATACCTGGGCATTCCATAGTTAAGACGTCTGTTAAATATGAGAAATACCAGCAAAAAGCAGAGAGGTTTATCGAGGACACTGAGATGATTGCGAGTTTACAGTCTGATTATTAAAACAAACGCAACAGAATAAAGAAGTGCAAACTTTGCATACAGATAAAATAATATTTTGCAATGGTAATCATATATGAAAAATCAAAAAGAAAACGTAGTCACTGTGAGATTTAGAGCAACAGATGAAGAAAAATATGAAATGGAAAAAGCAGCAGAAGAATATGCAATGAGTTTGAACCAGTATGCTAAATATAAAATTTTAGCAGGATTGGAAAATATAGATTCGAAGAATTCTAATAGCATTGAGACACAATCTTCGCCCAAGCATTGGCGGTTACTGAGTCGTATTATTATTTACAGCTATTTGCATATTCAGCGTCTTGCAGAGAATCAATTATCAGATGATGAATTACAACAAATCAACGCAGAAGCTATAGAGAGGTTAGAAAAATTAGGACTGTGTGAAACACGATAATCTATGGATAAAGCATGATAGCAACAGTTCGTCAAATATCCAGCTCTTCTAATTCAGGTAAATATTTTTATTTTACAGAAAAGAATTTTGAGAGTGGCAAATGCTGGCATGATTCTAAAGGTATAGAGTTTTTGAGTCTTGAAAAGCTGACAAGGGAGAATTTTGAATCTGTATTAGATGGCAGAATACCTGAGAGAGTAGAGATAGATGGTAAAGAAGAGGTAATCGAAAGAGTCCTTGGCAAGAAAACAGCAGGTGGTCTAGAGCACAATCCTGGGCGTGAGTTGATTTTTTCTAGTCCGAAGTCTGTATCGATTATGGGACTTGTTGCTGGAGATAAAAGAGTTTTAGAAGCGCATGAGAAGTCAGTTTCTGCGGTTTTAGATTACTATGAGCGCAATATGGTTTTTGCAAGAGTCCAGAAAGATAGGGTTTTGCAGCATGAGAAGACAGATAATATGATTGCTGCGAAATTTACGCATATTTGTTCTCGTGTTAACAAGGATAATGAAAGGACGGACGATAAAAAGTTAGATATTCCAGACCCTCAGCTTCATACACATTGCATACTTGCGGATGTAACCAAATGCAAAGACGGCATCTGGCGCTCAATTGTATTTGATAAGATGTATGATCATAAGATGCATCTTGGTGAGCTATACCGCACTGAACTTGGCTATAACTTACAGCGTATTGGATATGAGCTAGAGTTTCAAAAAGATAAGGCGAACCGCTGGACTTTTGAGATTGCAAGTATTCCCAAGGAAGACATAGCAACATTCTCAAAACGCAGGGAGAAGATTTTAGAGGTGGCAGAGCAGATAGAACGCCGTGATTCTGAGAGTCTGGCGCTCATTGCAAAAGCCACACGTCAAGAAAAAGTCAGCTGCAGCAGAGATAGACTGCAAGAGAATTGGGAAATGCGTGCTATGTCTTTAGAGCATTTAAGAGGAATCATCAATTCTTCAGTGTATCATAATACTGCTGAAAAAGATATCAAGTCGGTGCTAGCATTTTCAATCAAGCATTTGTCAGAAAGAGAAGCAGTACTATCTAAGGCTAGTATCATTGAGGATTTGCTTCAGAAAAGTGCTAGTGATTTTAGTATTGGTGAAATAGAAAAAGCGCTAGCGGAATATATTGCAGAAGGGAAATTGCTGATTACGTATAGGGGAGATCAAAACAGTTTTACAACCCCTGCAAATCTAAAAGCTGAAAGGCGTGTGATTGGTTTAATGCAAAGCCTTTTAGGTGCTATGCGGCCCATAATGGATAAAAAAGAGATTGATGCAAACACACGTGCTAAAGGTTTGACTGTAGGCCAGAGCGATGCTGTATATCTGGCTTTATCAACATGCGATCGTGTAATTGGTTTGCAAGGATCTGCAGGAGCTGGGAAGACTACTGTGCTTCGGACAATCAAAGATTGTTTAGCGGCAAAAGATTATGAAATCCTTGGCCTTGCGCCAACAAAATCAGCTGCCTGTACTATGTCAGATGAGGCTGGCATTCAAGCTGTGACTATGCAGTTATTTCTTGCAAAATACGCAGGAGTTTTAGCAGGCCGGGGGACTGCCAGTGGCATTGATAAGATGCGCTCTAGCTTTAAAAATAAAATAGTTGTTTTAGACGAAGCAGGGCTTGCATCAACTGAGCAAATTCATGGGCTGCTTAGTCTCTCTAAAGAGCTCAAGTTTCGTTTGATGATGCTAGGAGATGTTAAGCAGCTGGGCGGGGTAGAAACTGGCAAACCATTTCATTATTTGCAGGAGCATGGTTTAAATACTGTCTCGATTAGTACAATTAAAAGGCAGCAAAACAAAGAGTTATTGAAAAGCGTTGTGCTGGCAGAGTCTGCAGTTGATGCTGAGATGAGAGATTCTAAAAAATTGATATCTAAAAGTCTTGAATCATTAGGAGAGAAAAATATTTTAGATTTATCTAAGCAAAGCCAGAATGCATCTAGAATATATACAAATGAAGATTTTGCACGTGCGTTATATGACAAATGGAAAGAATTGAATGCACGAGGCATCACGCCTTTGGTTATTGTTCCATCTAACCCTATGCGACTCTTAGTGAATGCTAAGATAAGAACTAACTACGTGCGAGGCTGTGATATAGAGTGCAGCGTACTAAGGAGCAAAGGCCTGACCCATGCAAACGCTCTGCACATTGGCAGCTATGAAGTTGGCGATGTCTTGCTTTTAAACAAAAGTGAAGATTATTTGACTGTTTGTGAAATAAACCGGCAGGAAGGTTGTCTAACGTTACAAAATGGTACGAGAGAGATAACACTCTCTGCTTGCAATCTCGCGAGTATGAGACAAGGGGCTTTGGAGGTATTTAAGCCGTATGTTTTAGCCTTGGCAGAAGGCGAGCATATAAAATGGACTAGAAATTCTAAGACGCATAATTTTGCTGTTAATGGAGCCTCTGCTAAGGTGAGGGAACTCAGGAATGGCTATATTACCGTCGAGACAGCAGATAAAAAATTGCATAAATTATCTTTGTCAGATCAGGTATTGCAGCATATTGATCACGATTATTCTAGCACAGTATATGGTGCTCAAGGCAAAACAGTTGATCATGTTATTGGAGTTTGCAGAGCACGTGAGAAGTATATTGACCTCAGTACGCAGAGAGCACTTTACGTTATGCTTTCAAGAGCAAAGAATGAAGCGTTTCTGATCACAGATGAGCATGAAAGATTAATTAAAGCTTTAAGTATTAAAACTGGTGCTAAGCATTCTGCAATTGAGCACCTGAAATCTTCTGATATAACAGACTTAAAGGCGTTAGAAGTAAGCGGTAGAGAGGTTTGGATCGAAAAGCAGACTTCAAGCAGCGGTCCTAGTCTAGAGAATAGTGGAATTGAGCAGACTATAAGTCTCCAGAAGATTAAGCCTAGCTTAGGATATAATAATTTCATATGCAGCCCTGATTTAATTAGAAGTGCGGCATGTGATGCATTTGGCAGCGTTAATGAAAAGCTATCGAAGGCAGAAAACTTACGATTTGGCAGGCGAGGTCATATAGCAGTCAATTTAAACACCGGGCAGTGGTATGATTTTAAGACTGGGAGTGGAGGAAGCCTTTATACGATACTTAAAGATGCACCTACTGCTCATGACACTTTTAAATCAAACGATCAATATCTAGTTACAAGTACAGAAAACAGAAGTAAACTGGATAAAATAGCCGCTGTTAATGCCTCTTATAAACGTAGCATCAATATTAACCACACTGGTGCTATACTAGGAGCCAGGTACTTTGCTGAGCATAGAAAAATAGATTTATCACAAATTAATTTATCAGAGGATGTGAGATTTATTGGTAGGCACTTCTCATCTGAAAGTCAATCTTATCATCCTGCTATTGTATCATTTGCAAGAGATCAAGACGGAAAAATTACAGCTGCGCAGACTATTTTTTTAGACCCTAAAGATGCAAACAAAAATCAAAGTTTAGAAGTCACAAAAAGAACATTCGGTTCTCTAAAAGGCACCTTTGTAGAAGTGACTAGAAACAAAGATTCTAAAGTTATATTGATAGCAGAAGGCCTTGAAACATCCCTGTCTTTAGCAGAGGCAAATCCTGATCTTAGAGTAGTATGTAGTCTTGGAATTTCAAATATACGTAATCTTGTCTTTAATAAAGATTCAAAAGTTATTATCTGTGCAGACAATGATGGAGCCAGTTCCAACACTCATTTTGTCATTGAAAAGGCTGCAGAGAGTTTACGAGAAAGAGGAGTAAAAAGTGTCTCTATTGTGAGACCTGATAGTGCAGGTTATGATTTTAATGATGTTTTAAAATCTGGGGGTATAAAAGCAGTGAAACAATATATAGAGCCGCTTATTTCCAAACCTCGTTCTTGGGAATCGATTTTTGCAAAACTGCAAGCAGATATAAAGGAGCATCGCACTTTAGAACAGACCTTACAAAAATCAGTATGTTTTAACGTATATAAAGATAGAAGATCAGCACTAAAGCATTGGAATACACTTGCGAAAGCAAAAGGTTTAGAGCAGTCGGCTGGTGAAGTATTAAAGAATCCAGAGGTTTTAGGTAAAATGCGAGGCATAAATCTTTTTGGTCTTAAGACTCCAGCTCGCACAAAAGCACTAAACACAATTCAGAGTGATGTACATAGTTTAGTCCAAATTAACTATAATCAGAAAGCAATAAAAGCTAAAGAGAAGAGATTAAAGGAGCTGCGGCATCTATTTATACACCAGTATCTATCGGGTATCACTAAGCTAAATACCAAAGATTTAGACATGGATACAATCAAGGAGAAAATATTAAAGAGCGTTTTACATGCGCTGAAGGCATCAGATGATATTATAAATTATAAATCCGCTAGTGCTGTTGCCACAAGGATTGCGGAACAAATCATACACTACAGGATTCGCTTTAACAAAGAGGC
>JABFOX010003061.1:0-10730 GCA_022817665.1 Axea sp. ZL-2020
TGTGCTTGAATGCGCGAAAATTCCATCTTCGCAATTTTTATTTATCGGTACACAAAGGAAATGGTCAGTAATGCTGGGAGGCAAAAATGCAGGTGTTTGTTACCGCATCGTTGATCTATAATGACATAACATTGACGAGCCCTCATTTCCTGCGTTTCTCTGGACACGTCAATGCATTTCCGACGTAATCACGAAACGCTCGTTAACGTAACCAATTTCGGCGAACGTTCGCCTATTGCATTTTACACGGAACGGTACACGGAATCATGTTGGATTAGGACACTTGACCCAATTTTTGACGCTCGCATTTTCCGCGTTATCGTGGCTTCGACGTGCTAATTGGTCGTCATCGCGCAACAAGAATTCAAACTCGATCGTGTCTGCGTATCACTGATATTAATTATTAGTGCCACAACTGAATAAATAAAGAGCATTAAAGCACAACTGCGATTCCATAGACGCGTTGCCTAATGCATTATTGAACAGCTTGACATTACGGCAGTTTATTATTCCCGATGATAATTTTGTTACCGCTATTGATTCGTCTTTTTCGCTTCGGTTCGTTTTTTAATTTAAATTACCCAATTGTTTGATCATTTATTAGCGCGAAAATACAATTTGTATGACGGTACAATAATGTTTGTTATAATAATTTAATTTTGTATTAACTTTGTCAGTTAGTTTTACGAATTGCATTGCTTTCAGTTACGACCTTCGAACACGTTAAGTGTTATGCGAGTGATAATCATTTTTTGCACAATTATCAACTGCAGGCTGAAGTCGAGCGAACAAAGAAGACAAATCGTTCCAAATAATCAATTAGCGGGTAAATCGTAATAATGGAGAGGGCGGAATTGCGTTCCTTTTTCTTATTTCTCCTTCCTTTTTAAATTCCTTTTTCTTATTATCAAAGTAACTCGAGTAAATCAAAGATGAAAAATGAACTAAGGAACAAAGATATCCGATAAGTGGGATGTTGATATATGTGCTCCTTCAATCCTTTCCCCATTTATAATTTCTGAATCAAGGCGCACTTCAATAATTTGATTCATTAGATTCTCCTGCTTGCAATGTAGTTATTAATTAAGTTCATATGGACCTGCAGGCTATCGCGTAATGGCGCAGAGCTTAAATAAAACTTGAAATTAATTCCTTAAAACTAATTGACGCTCGTCTTGATACAGCCAACTTAATTCGACATATTTGGAACATCGAAAGATAATAATTTATAGTTCGACGTTAATTTATTAAAATTGCAAGTTAATAATTTTTACACCGAGAAGAAGTTAAAAAGAAAGAAGTCTGGGACACGCTACTATTTAAATATTAGTTAAATATTTAAATATTTGTTCAATATAAAAATGATCATTCAAAATTCTACCAATTGTAAATTGCATTATCATTGTTCTTATCTAAATTGAAACAGTGCAAATCAACTTTTTCAAATTTATCATTTTTGAACGCGGCCTTCATTTCGAAAATAATTGTGTCCTTAAACTGCATAACTGGTTTTGATTTCTTAAATTATCAATTCAACAAATATATTAAAAACATTGATTTATTTATCAATCTACAACGTAGTACTATAATCGACTTTTTAAGTGGCGCAATTCGTTCCGTTTATAGACACCCGGAAATAAGATTATTAGACGATTACCGATGGCATTATTGAGAAGCACGTGGTATGAGACTCCCAGTCCGAGGTGCACGCATGTAAATAAAGTTTAATACAATCAAGGCATGTACCTCTTATTGCACGAATCAGTAAGTGCAATGCTTCGAGCTATTCAGAACTAATTTGCATTAATTATTTGATGCCGATAAAATACATTCGATATGTTTTATCGAAATAGAAATAATTTAACACCGGTCTCATTTATCAAAAGTTTCGACACTATTTCCACGTGGTGTCAATGCAGCAAATGCTTTTGGAATAAAAGCAAGTGGATGAAAATTCATAGCGCCTGAAACTTCAAACTTCATTTGTCAAAGATAATTATAGTCGGCCGTGCGTCGTAATATTTTTCTTGATTAAACTTCGGAGCAAATATTCGCGAGCATCAAAATGAAGTGATTCAACATGAAATCAATTGACATTGACGAATGAGAATTCAAACTTTATTTAAGCTCCATCAAAACCAGTCTTGCCGAACGTTCGTCTTATCCACCCACGAAGAAACATATCACTTATCACTAGGCAATTCACATTGCTGTCGAACTGCGAACGAATGGAACACTAACTTTAACAGGGTCGCCACATGTTATAACGATGGTAATAACGGGAACGACGTGAAATATTCGATCGCACGTAAGTCAAGCACTGGCTTTTCCATCGAGATTTTCGCATCGCGAATGAGTTGTTTGGAGATCGGTGGAGTGACGTTCGTTCGCGGTGTAAACGCGGTACTGTCGTATAGTCGAAGCTCTGTGGGTGCGCTTCAACGCGCTAGAAGACCCGGACGACTGTATAACGGCGTCTCTATGCACGTACACACACCTTCGTTTACAAGTACGTTAGTGGCTTTAGCTTCGGAGAGGAGCAGAAGAGGCCGAGAGAACAAGAGAAACTGTCAGAAAGGAAGAGAGAGAGAGAAAGAGAGAGGGTACGAGAGAAGGGGAGGGTAAGGGACGATGGGGTTCAGGATGACGAGCAAACGGGAGAGAGACGCAGCCAATTGGACGAAATGGAAGGCATAAACTTAAAAAAACGGCATCAAATATTAACTCGCATTATCACACCTTTATGCTCAATTCGGTCTAAATGATAACTCAAAATAAAACGTCAGTTGTAATACATTTAAATTAAAAAATCAAAAAAAAATTTAAGTTAAAATTTAGATGTCATCCATGTGTTTATAAAATATCCCACTCGCTGAATTTGATTTAATTTCACAAATTCATCATTTTTACACAAACTTTGTTAAAAGTCTCTTGATAAAAATTAATGAAAATTGTATAATAAATTTTTTTATATTTGAGTTTTTATCTTTATAATGTTTGCATTATTCACTGCGGTATTTTCTTAATCTAATTCATTCTTTTACACAACTACATTTTATCGTTTGATTCCTATCTTTCGGGACCTTTGCATTTTATTTTTCGCGTCTGTTTGCTGTACAGCAACTTCAGTGGCCTTGCTTCTAACGCGCGGGATTTTCGTTTAAAACATATTTTAAAAATCACCAGACTCTTAAGCAAATTAATCGATTTTCATAAACTATGATAATTAAATATTTATTTTCATAATTTAAAATCACAAAACACATGCCTGGGACTAAGTCGAGTGACTTGCAAGAACTCTTGTCATTAAGTTGTAAATCAAATATTTTCATATAAAACAGAGCAACTTTGAATAACGTCTGCAAAGACCGAAACACAATCATACAACTAAGGCAACTACACAAGACCAGAGGGTTGAAAATTTCTTACGCTTCTCGAGCGAGCTAACAATCGAGCGAGAGTTCAAAGAACTGATATTTCAACACGTGTGTATCCCGCTACAAAGGGACTCTCGAGTGTAATGAACGTCCAAAAAGTTCACCAAACTTGAGCTACTGAGCTGTCACTGAAATTCGGAAGTGATTGACTTATGATACCACTTTAAGCACATCTTTGTGTCCTTGTTCTATCTTTATATAAAATTCAATGCAATATCTTCGTATTCATTCGTTTCTGTACGAAGCTTTATTTACCAAAGATTAATACTTTATTAAGACTCGCTTAAAACTAATCTATTCAATCAATGTCAGAGGTAACCAACCATTATAGAGGTGAACTTATTAAACCACTTAGCGTACACATTCGCGAACGGAAATTATTTTGCAATATTGATTACTTATTATTGGTACATCTATTTGAAATGAGTTTCGAAGTAGAAATAAATAACGTTTCAAGTTTTAACGGAAATAGATATTGATTTTTTACTCGAATATGAATAAGTAAAAACACAGTTTAATATTTTCGATTTTCAAATCTTCTATGCTCATGTTTGATATTTTGAACTTCTGAATAATAAAGCCTACGGCTTTATTTTTTTCTGTCTTGAATCCCTTGCTCATGGGAAAATTCACTTAAAACATATCATTCTTAACTTAAAAACAGAGTAAATTTAATACACGCCATCACGCGCGGTCTTATACCAGTTTTCACGAGACGATTTCATAAATATATCGCAGTTGTCATTTTAGAACCTGATTCCGGTTATGGAAATCAAACATTTTCTCGTTTTGAAACCACAATTCTGATAATCGCAGAATTTCAGTGATTTCAAAGTTCCGAATTTGTCGTCTAATATTGTTCCAGTGATTTTATGATCATTGTAGAAAACCAATAATATATATTAATTCTTAATCACGCATCATTATTTATAAAATGTAGAAGCATCAAATTGCAATAACACAATAAATTCGCGTTGTGCCGAAAAATATAGTATTTCGTTAAACATGGTTACGGTTGTTGCAGCTTTAAAGAATACTATTCCGCATTATTAAAAGAATATAAAATGTATCAAACAAGGCGCAATCGTCATCAATTATCCTTATTTTTCGCATGTTTAAATGAGCGTAGCGAAATGAGAACGATTGTCGATGTCTGTTGTGCAACGGGGCAATGAAAACGCGGGCAAATAAGTAACGAGAGTATTAGGCTCATTGTTCTCGCAAGCTATTGTTTACCACGAGCCAGGGTTGGGGGCGCTGCTCGGATATTAGCCAGCTTTTAAGGTTGCTGGAGGAACTCGCAATTGTTATCTAATTGTGGAGGGTGCAATTGAAGACGGGTTATCGCGTCGGTGAACTGAACGATTGCGAAAAATAATACACGGTCGCAAATTGGTCGAAATTCGACGACGCTGCGTTGCTTTTCAACTCGGAAAATTACTGCGAACTTTAGCTCAAATCCGCGAGCCGATAGTCATTGGCGAGACAGCTGTCGCGACGAACATCGACTCTGAAAGTTGTCTTCGTGATTGGAATAGACTCGACGTTTGTACATTTATTCATGATTACGTATACGTACTCACGTATCGTGCCACCCAAATGAGCCATTAAAGTTGTTCTTACCTGCAACAAAAAAACAAAAACGTGCGTTAGAAACGAGGTGCTTTAACCGCGATCAAATAAACACATCGGAATAAACTCACTTCGTTATTGACAATGACAGGACTATTGAGAAATGAATTTCCTGTCTGAATTGGAGTTGCGAAAACTTTTAATTAACGCGCCGAACTTTAATTGTAACGTTCGATACTTGGAAAGCAAGTTGTGCTGGAGAGGTACTAATTTCGCATTATCGACATTGAAATGTAGTTATGATTCGTATATCGGAATACAGACGTGCAAGTTATTCGGATCGAAAATTTATGATAATCTGGGTCAATAATGATATAAAAGCGAACGGAGAATATTTATTGTGTAATTTTGATAAATTGTTGTGGCACTTTTGCAAGCAATGACTTTTCCAGTTATTAGTTTATTTGACATTTAATAGCATGGCGAAACTTTGTTGGCGAGACGCTATAGTAAAGAAGTAGATCATGGTTTGTACAATATTTTCAGTTAGCACAAGCTTGACTATAATCTGCTCTTTCTGAAGTCCACAAATTAATAGTGCCGCGCAATTGTGGTTTCAGGTGCGGTTTTGAGGTTCCAGCAGGGAACGCATGATATTATTATATGTATATATATATATATATATATATATATATATATATATGTATGTATGTATGTATGTATATACACATACGCTTACACACACTTTTTTTGTTTCTCTGTTTCTGTTCAGCTTAATCTTATTCTCAGGTGTTGTAGTGCAAGTTGTCGTATCATTGTAATATGATGTATATTGTTAAACTAAATTGTTATTATTAAAACGCTGAATTATTTGCAAATAGAATCACCGTATTTAAATATCTAACTTATTCGGATAATGCAACAGTTTGATAAGCTAATTACAATGGCTTCAAAATGACGTTGATTACAGATAAAGTTCAAGCAATTCCTAAAATCTAAAAAGGTGAGTATCGTTAGAACAAAATTAACTTTTGCAAAGCCGGATCATTGTCAATTTACATTCCAAATTGGCACGGAATACAGCATTTTTCGCGTGTTTTTTTTACGATAAAATTAGCATGAATTTAAATTAAACGATGAGCTTTTATTCTTTGTGTCATTAGTTTAAAATAAGGCGTTTGTAAATTAACGGAAGATTCACTTTTATATGTTGATACATGTGTATAATGTAATACCATAAGTTCAGATAAAGATTCTCCGGTTATTAGCAGCGCAAAAGCAACGAGCTTTGTGAAGCAAGTTTCTACTGAGTAACCAATGTGAATAAAAATCAGCATAGTCGTGGTGGTTGAATGCGAGTGGGTCAATGCTGAAAAAGTTCTGGATTAAAATTGTGGTGGCGCTCTATTTCTTATGTCGTACAATATCATCCTACTTCTTATCTTTAATACCTTACCATTGTTTAATTTTTTTGCATCTACAAATTAAACTTACCCAAGCAATACTTTTACAGTCTTAATAAAATGTAATGTCGACAAAGAAAATTCATTTTTATGATAATACACTAAATCCGATTTTCAAATTAAGGCGTTGGGATAGATGTACTATTTAATTTCTATTTATTTTAATTCAGTTTTTGAAGCGGAATTCATTCGTATTTTATTTCATCGTTTCGGAAAAATATATGCTTTTTTAAGTTTTCAAACGAAAATGACACATTTTTATAATAAATTGTAATAATTAAAAAAAAAAATATATATATTTTTTTTATAACAAGAGAGTACAAAAATAATGTTAGTTGAACAGAATAGAAGAATTTGTGAAAAATCGATAGTATCCTATTATCTTTTCGTAACAGAATGTAACGTGTGTTTGAATTATTTTCATGTATAAAATCACACGTAAAAAAGATATTTTAACATTCGTTTCTCCAGTAAAATAAAAATTGGTCAAATAAATGTCCACTCAATTATAGTAAGATTCGCATCGTTGAGTTAACAATTCTTATCTGTGCTCCAATGTTTGACTGTACATAGATTTTGGTATATCACTTATTACACAATATACTTTTATTGTTAAGTTTCATGACAAACAATATATGTTCTTTTATGAATAATAATGACATAAGCCATTAATGAACAAAACACAACTTTTTGGTCAATGATATGTGATTCATAACAACCAGAAAGCAACTTGTCCGATCGCTCGGACTTTTCATCTTCAACTTGTATCCGGAAAGTAATGGTTAATGCGGAATCTTGGCAATGTACTTAATTCGCTCGTCACGATTCCTTGTCAAAATGAAGTATCTGGATCGGTAGAATGTACATCGGTATTCGCCTAGCAACAAAACAGAAGAAAACAAGACGCGAGGTCAATAACAACTTGCGAAGCGTGTATTCATACGCGTTCATACACGAGAAAACACTTTTTGCCTGAGATTCGAAAAGTAACAGTATCCTTGACAAAAGTTGCGGTATCGTGACTGGATGCGGTCGGGGAACTTGAAGTTATTACGCGGATCGTTTTGCGCACGGTTATCCGACGAGCGGTCTCGCTTCTAATCTAAAGGCAGGAACATCTTGCGCGGTACGTACGCCGTAGGACATAAGGACTTCTCGAGTCGCGTTGGAATTCACATTCAAGTGCTCCTAGGAAGCAGACGACAACGTCTGCCATCCACCACTGGCTCGTCAGCGTATCGCCACTTCACTCGTACATACATTTTAACGTTTTGAATGTTTTATGCGCTGTTGATTAAGTCGATATTCCGCTACTGGTTTTGTATTGATTAGACTGTCTCAATTAACGACTTCTACTGATGATAGGTACTTGACGAGTCATTTTTTCCAGTCAATTTGTTTACATATTTATACGACGAAGTTACAAATAGTTACAAATGCAAAAATACTCTTTCGCATATCGAAAGCAATACCCCCCTCCCTCTTTTGTCGCTATTGATGTATAGCATTTTGTGTGTATGTGTTAATATTTACTTAATTGCACATTTTGAAGTATTTCTTAAATATCCATTACTGTTGTGGAGGTATTTAGATGGAATGACTAAATTATTTCTCTGAGTGAATACAACACCGCATTACTTGCATGTAGAATTCATATTCATGATATTTCATCAACAGTATGGATTTCACATTACGTATTATGCATTTCTGAAAATCTTTGAATACTACTTGTTTGCATTCGAGAAACAAGAAACATGGACAATTACGTCTCCGCTTGAAGCAACTTTTGTTGCTGCGCAAAACTGATTGAATGTGTTACATTAATTTGCTATTTCGCGTATTAAATTATTTTATTGGACAAGACTGAACAAATAAATGGAATATCATTTTGCATAATTCAGATATCTCGGATATGAAATCTGAATGAGTAATTTTGATTGACTCTTAGAAATTACCATATTTGTTGGAAGTGAGTGCAATAAGTTAAAAAAAGGCAGTCCGTTGTTTTAAGACAAGATGTACTATTCGTATTATATAACGAATCCGAAAAACAGTATAAAATATAAAAAAAGTGTAACGATATTCAGGAATGTTAGAAAGAAAATTAACACGATTCGAAACTGGTCGCGTACGCGCACGCCGCGCGGTCTGAGAGCTCGATTACAATATATGAATATTCAGTGGTGCAAGCCTCGAATGCGTCTTGTTCCTTTTTCTCCAACGGAGGTCTATATACATACGGACGAACAAGTCCGCCTACTCACACGACTATCCCCATTTGCTCACCATCTATTTTGTGCATATATTTCGAACTTCATCATCTGTTACTACTTATTTACAAACGTGTATATAAAATTTCATTTTATTTTGCATAAATCTTTATTATGAACATTGATAAATAAATGTATAATGTCCATTTATAAACTTCTTTTATTCAACTAAAAACGAACAATTAAGGAAACTTCGAGAAAAACTCTTAACACGAAACCAAGGTTCTCTTTATATGAGAAATAAATTTTTATCTATCTTTTTAAAACTCATGGGATAATCTTTTTTATGAGTCATTTAATCAAATTACACATCACTGTGTTAAATTTAATTCAGAACGAGTGAATCCGTTTAAGCGATAAAAATGAAAAAGCAGTTATAAAGTTCACCCTACAAATTTGACGAAAATTTCACAACGCGAATGCAAATGCTGTTATTTGGTCAACATTCCCATCGTTTGTGGAACAGTAAAATTTTGTGTTGAAATTTGGTAATTTTGGTAGTACGTAAATTCAAATTCCAAATAATCGACGGTTCGTGAACGAGACTTCGTAATTCAAATAACGTTTGAAACCGTCCGTTGGTGCTGGGTTTTAGCAACGTTTATAGCGAATAGTGCGATATTTGAGTACCTACGTAGGATCTGGCAAGCCTATCACGGGTAAACGTTTCGGGAATGTAGCTGCACCATACCACCGACGACACGATTCTATATTCCAAATAAAACTACCACCGATTTCCTCCCTCTTTTCTATTCTGTTCAGTCTTGTAAAATTCAACCGCAACTCAAAACTGTGTTTAATTACGAAACTTAGAGATTTACTAAATGAAGTCTGTAAATTACTATAGCTACACGTTTAATTTTGCATTAAATGTATTTAACGCGTTTTAAGTTTGAAACATGTACATACTTTTAGACAGAAACTGATTTAATGGTTTTATATTTGCTTTGTAAGTTGATTTAAATAATTGTGTATATTGGTTTGTGTAATATGGTTGATATTGTTGAAGAAAGTTGTTCTTTTTTTTTATAATTATTATGAACATAGTTTCTATTTATAATTCTTCAAAAAAATCTTTGAAATATTTAATTATTAATTAAAACATAAATTATAAACAGTATTAAATATTTAAAAATAATGTGATAACATTTTAAGGAAATATATTCTATAATGAAGTCATGTTACAAGTTTGTGTTTAAAAAATTCTAATTAGATTCTGGCATAAAATCATGGACAAGTCAAAAATTTATTTCAATAAAACAAATTTCGAATTAGTACACTTTGAAATATTTTGATTATACGTAGTAATAGAATGTATCAATTAAGTTCCCATTATAATAGTTTCTTATAAATGTAGGAAATATTGTAATATTATTCATTAATAATACGGCAAGTATGTTAAAAAATATTTTATATTTAAAACTATACATTATTATTTAAAGTCATTTCGGGCATTCCAAAGTGTCACGGGATTAATAATAATATATTTAATGAATGTACAATTTTGTCAAACGATAATATATCGTATTTTGGTTTCACACAACTAAATTTTAATTAGCATGAATTTGAATATTATAATTTTTATTATTATAATTATACGTTTCATAATTACTATTATTGTGTTAAATCTAATTAAATGTTTTTACGGTGAAAATACAAAAACTGTTTCAAGAAATCATATTAGTATAATTAAAATACATAAAATTGTTTAAAACCTAACATGATGCTATTTTTAACATGATTTTTAGAAATATATATATACACATGCATACACATCTATAAGTAATTTATAAACAATTTTAAAGAAATTTGTAGTCGTATTAAATATATGAACATTCTAATTATTTGTAATATAATTATGTGAAATAAAAATTTACTAAATAATCGATTGTGATATGCATGTGAATATTTTATAGTTCAATAAAAATAAATTCATTGACTTAATTTTATAGTGCATTATATATATTACATGATACCAAATACTGCAT
>JABFOX010003062.1:0-10728 GCA_022817665.1 Axea sp. ZL-2020
GAAGACAAGTTTCACTAGATGGGAGACTGGCCTGCGAGTGGGTGCATGGTCTAGGGAGATAAATCAAGGAGGGTGATATTAAGAGGCCGCTTATACCCGAAGACGAAAGTTTAAGTGAAGTGTGGGAATGAGACTACGAGTGTTCGGACGGATAAAGGAGGACAAATTCTGGCTAAGTAGAGAAAAAGAGAGCCTCGGGACGAAAGTTGAAGTCTCTGGCACGTGGGCGCGCAGACGGAGTAGGACTTTGATTCTCCCTACCGAACTATAATCGTGTCGCGCGTCAACGGTGGTTTGTTCCGACTAATACCATTTCTGATGGCGATCGGGACAATGAAGTATTGCAGGGAGATTTCATGGTCTTCTGAATTTTTCCAGTACCAGTCTTTCCATTTTTTCCCCTTCAATGCTGGTTTGATATTTAGAATTAAATGGGTATTAGTCTTTAATTATAATTATCACTAAATTTTAGTTTATCATTTAATATTATCTATATACATATAGTAACATTCTAATAAACTGAATATTGGTATGGAAATTGGTGTGAATTATTCGAGGACAATCGAACAACTCCGATAAAAGCTGTCAAAGTGCATCCAAATGGTTTTTAAATGTAGCTGATGCAATCATAACTGATTATGTTTAAGATCAATTAATAATATTAAATTCATTATATAGTTAAACATATTTTCAACAAGTACAGAAAAATTAAATATTACTTTTTAAAAAGAAAGCATTCTAATAATTTAAAAATGCTTCTTAAGTTTGAATTAAACACATTTTAATTATTGATTTTATAAATATTTAAATTTTCATACATCATTTATCTATATTAGTGTGACTAAAAACATTTATTATTTTGCTTATACAAAACAAATACAACAGAGTTCATTACGTTTTCATATATATTTATACAAAATCATTTATATATGACAGTAATTATTGTATATTTATAATGCAATACAATATGTTGAATTAAAGAAAATTAAACGTACCTGTTACAAATCGCAAAGGCTAGGCTTCAGAATATATAATTTTCAGTTGCAAATAAAGTTACTTGCATAACTTTAAAACCAATACATTTTAATGAAAGATTGTAAGTAATATGAATCACTGAAAATTTATTTTTAAAAAATGCAATACAGCAATTAGCGTATATTTATTTTAAAAGTTTAATGCAATTGATAGCATAAGTATATCTTTATTTTCTATGTTACACCGATTAGCATATGATATAAGAAAAGTAAAAACGAGAAGAAAGTAAAATACTTATCTAGGACTGTGCGCCGCTATTGATTCAATGTTAAAGTATAACACAATTTTTCGTATTATGCTCATATTTTACTGTTATGTACAATAAAACATTACTGTATCAGTCTATAAATTATAACATATAATAACCAATTAAAATTATTTTTTTCATCAAAAGGATTAACAATGAACGATCTATTTTTCTTACAGTATTTTATTTTACTTTATTTATGTCATTTTAGATTTGAAGCAGTTTCAAAATTTTTTGTTAAATACTGTTATTGCACTCTCATTGTAAAAGTGCAAAATGCTTTTCTAAAGCAAAAATACCAATATATGAGTTGTTAAGTACAACAACAACATTAACAATAATAATTTTTTTATATTTATTATTATAATTATAATAATAAATAACATATAGATAATTTGTGTGTGTAAATAATTTTTTTTTTTGAAAACTTGGAAAATCAAATATTAAGAACTTTAGATTAGGAAGTTGTAAAAATGCTGTTTTAAAATATATTTATTAATTGGTTTGTTGATAATCATCTTGTGAATCCAAGCTTGAATTTGGCGATATTGAACGTGTGAAATTTCAGGCATATTGGATGAATTATATTTGGTTGAAAAATGTTAACAAAAATATGGTATAGTTATAGTAATATCTATAGTAATATAATAAAAACTAGTGTAATATAATTTCGGAAGCAAGAAACAATTTGTTTTTAACGAACGAAACTATCATTGATATATTTCCGAGTGATATTTTTATTGATAATAATTGCTTTGCAACTGTTCGATAAATTTCGTTGAAAATGAAATGTAAAATTTTGGCTTACTGCCAGAGTGGCAAAGTGCCACTACTCAGTAAGTGAAATTTGCGTTAGCGCTGTTAAATATTTCACATGCATTGTTTAGTTGAGTAGAAAGTACAATGGTATACTTAACGAAGGGTCAAAAATGATTGTTTTAATGGGTAATTGAATTTGAAAATTGAATATTTCTACCGTATTATTTTGTATTTTGTTTTTGGCACGCATGTAGGAGAAGCATAAAGAGCCACTGGCTGATCAAATATTGAATATTACTCCTGAATCGAAAATGGAAAAATAACACCGGTTTCGCACGTATAAAAGCGAAGAAGCGTCGGGCATCGAACGCTCACGCGTTTCGATTTCGTATAATAGTCTTGAACGAGTATCTCAGTGAGTGAGTGATGAAAGTCTCGCATCAGCGTGGCTAGCGAACCGTGACGGCGCGCAGCATCTTCACGACGGCAGCTTTTCGCGCAGCTTGATAGAGTTGATCTTCTTATATTCGTGACGTGGGCAGCCGCGTTTATGTCGCGCGACTCGTTTCGCTTGGTTAAAGTCCGCTGGTGGAGCTGTCGTCGGGTTCGTTCGTGCATAGAACAGAATATTATATCCCAGCCTCAAATAATGAGATTCCAACCGCAATGACTCTGCCACTTTTTGCCGCGACGCATCGTGCGCCTTGGGCGAGACAGAGAGGGATCGTATGTGCACGGATTAATGTTGCTTGGCTGAAAAAAAAGACACTGTGTAGTTTCTGTGGAGAGAGAAACATCTCTTTGAAATAATATCACATATTACAAAAACGATCAATCCTGTCTCTTAACTGTTTATAGACCAATGTATGACCTTTGAATTATTATTGACAGCTACCTTTTTTTGACTGAAGAAGGGCGAATATTAAGTTGTTGGTCGAGTTGTTGGGTCGTTCGAGGGCGTTTGCTTGGAAAAATGATGGATAATTTATCGTTTGGATATGATAATTACGAGATCAAGTTTAATTTTGCCAAAAATTATTCGAATCACAGTTTATATTAGGCAAAGAAGAATTTCTTATTCATATTATTGCAATATTTCATAGTATTCATATTTTCATTTGTTGGTCACATTAATGTTAACAAATTATGGATTATAATAATGCCGAAATAGAACAGTGTTTGAACGGTAGTCGAATTAAATTCATTTGACAACATTTCTTCTTTCACCATTGAAATTCCAATGTTCTTTCACTTTTCCATTCACAAACGATTACACTGTTCAATTACAATAAATATTTCAATTAGATTTAGCATATAACAATTCTTTTATTTGAAATGAATAGGAACTATTGTTGAAAAAATAAATTTCATTTCAGTGGAGTTACAATTTTGATTAATTACACCAAACGATTTGGTTTGGTCATATATTTCAGTATGCGTCGAAAGAACTTAAAGTCAGGTTTAATTGTTTTTGCAACTAGATTTGTAGGATTAGAGTTAAGTTAAGATAGACTGTTATGATTAAGTGGATAATTTGCAACAAGATCTTAAATATTTCAATGATGAATTTAAGTTCAGTCGGCAAATTTGGGTTTTAATTACAATTTTGAATATTTATTTTTGAATTTCAATTATTTTATTTTATATTTAATCTTGAGTATAAGCTTCGTATCGTTCAGCTTCGCATCGTTCAGCTTCGCATCGTTCAGCTTCGTATTATATTCTTAAAAATTCAACATTTACTCCATTACAAAGTAAGGTTGAAGTAAATTTAGTTATAAATATAACATTACTGAGTACTGCTAGCTTTTACAATAAGTTGTTGAAAAATCTGTTACAATTATACAAGATTATGCACAGTAGCATATAATATACTTCAACTGATAACATACAATGTAATATTGCATTACCAAGTATACTCCTAGTATTACAATTTGTACAGTTAAATTAATTATACTTTCTTTTTTTAAATGTCCTGATAATAATAAGTTTATCTTATATCACTATATTATATTACGTTTTAAAAATAACTAATTGTTTAACATTTTATGCTATAATTAGCAATGAAGTATTTTAATTTCAAGAACATTATACCATAAAATAGTAATTGTTCGTATAACTTTTTTCTCTACGGATAAACCAATCAATTAACTCGAACAAATATGAACCTTATGTGTCTTTATTAAACACTTCAGTATGCAGTACGATAAACTCATAAATAATTATAATATAAATATAAATGAAGCCGTTGTTTGAAATTGAGAATTGTAAACAATGTGGAAGAAAGTTTGTTAACATGTGGATACATACGGATAGTTGGAGCACTTGAATTAATTCAGAATTGATTCCACGTATGGTTTTAATAATTGAAAGAACAAAGACAGCAACTCTTGCTTCGATTTCTTAACAATTACCGAATCTCAGGCAAAGTACATGGATAGTTGTGCCAAAAAATGAACGAAAAAGTATCCCTCTTGGATCCGCGGTGTAACGATTCGACACGTCCCAACGATTTAACTTTGACCGGGCGCGCTTAAAAGCGAAAACTTGCCGTATGTGCGAGCTGCTGCAGGCGTGTTCCGTCCACTCAGCGATGATCTCCAGGGAGCAATATCGTTTGCGAGAAAAATTCAACGACAAAAGTTAAATAAAGCCCTCGCCGCCAGGCGGAACGAAGCAGATTCTCACATGGTGCGCGGGGGACAGCGGACAATAAAAATGCCGCAGAGCTGCGTAATAAGGGTGACCGTTCGCAATGACCGTCGTCTCTGTTTTCTGTGTTTGAACGAGCGTCATAATTAATACGTATTCGTCTCTACGAGCAAAAGGGCGACGAAGCGGAATGAGACAAACATTTTTAACACACGCGCTCGTATTTGCCTTATAGGGGTTTGTCGCGAAGGGTTTATGGACCCGAGAGTCCGCACTATCGACATTTTTTTCATCGCGCATCGAATCCTTTGTTACGTTCGCAACTTCGACTTTACTTTAGTTATCACTGACTCTCTTCTACTCTGTTTATTTATTTGAGCATGCGGCATAAAAAACTCAACGTAACTGTCCAAGTTGAAATATGCGATATTTAGCTAAATATCTTTTTTGTAAATGTTACATGTATAACAATGTACCGCCTTAGAAGGAAGCGTTAATACACCGAGAGATAGCATTTCACAGTTTCTCACAGTTGTACTGAAAAGCATTTTTCGTACAACTGTTCCACTAATTCAGAGTTTAGTTAGTTTTGTTACTTTTATTAGCTTTATTTATATTTTATAAAAACTAACTAAACTAACTAAACTCGAAGTAAAAGATGTTTGCCGTTACACGGGCTGCCTATGAGCTGTGGTTTAGAACATACGGAAAGCCGTAAATATTTTGGAAACTTAAAGATATTACAGAAAATGTTTCTTATTCGTAATCACCGTTAAAAACTGCATCATAACGGATGGTGCATATTTCTGACCAATAATCTCGAATATCTCGAGAACGCTTCGTTTCCCCCACATACATCATTGGACATTTTTTAATCAGCGTTAAAAAACGCATCGATTTTATATATTTTAGAGAGGGTTAGGGGAGGGTAAATTCTCCACAATTACCAATATTTCCGTTCTGTGTAGATATGTAATTCAATAAATCACTGCTTATAATTTTATTTCCAAATTGTTTAACGATCAATTAGTAGTCATTATTAATAAATAATATATTTATAAAAATAAAAAACATATATAATAATAATAATATCACAATAATAATAATAATAATAATAATAGTAATAATGTTTATCAGTACTAATCTTAAGAACTCTTTAGGGTAAATCACATTTCGTGACTATCACTCAATATACGTAAGACATTTATTTTAAGTTAAATCATTTCGAATATGTTTATTTACTCATAATATTTCGAAAAACAAGTATTATAAAAAAATTTTCAAAATAAACTTGTAATATTTTCAAGGGGACGTCTGCCCCCCCCCATGCTCCGGCAATCTGAAGGATGGAGCGTAAAAGTTTATTTAAATTTTTTTAGTTAGTTGTGCTCAAAAGTTAAAATAATTTAAACTTACCATTTACCACCGTTGGATCGAAAGAGAGAGAAAGGATAAACAATTTAAATTTTGAAAAAATAATTGAATAAAATCAACATATTTTTTGACGTAGAATCCAAATCTGCAATATAAAGTGGAGGTTTTTATTACAAATTTCATGATTACATCTCATGCTATACCCCGCAGATGCTGAGAGGAGAATCATTTTCACAGATGTTTCACTTAAAAATATTCAAGATTTATTTAACACATTTGTTTTCATATAATTCAACTGACAAATAAAGATATTCTGAGTTGTCAATTTAAAATAAACATCCTGTATATATATGATATAAAATATATTTATTTGTACGATATATATTAATGCTACGTATATGTAATATAACGACTAAAATAATGTGACTGAAACTTGGAATTGTAGTAAAAAAAAAATATTAATGGAAAAGTTTTTACACGATTATTCGAATAATTATTAATAATGACTTAAAAGAGAATAGTATATAGCATTTATTTGTTGCAAAATGTTCATGAAATTCTTAATAAAAGTACATTTTATATTATTTGAAATTTTTAGATTATGCAAATTAATTTATATTAATTGCAATACACCTTTTTGTTTAAATTTGCAAATAGTCTTTAAATTTGTACATTTTTTGCTACTGTCAATATCTATATATTTTCGTTTGTTATTTATTGATCTGTACGTATACAATGATACCGTCAAATTGCAATATAAAATACTAAGCTAATTATGAAATAACTAAATTATATAAATCAAATAATAAAAAAATATATGAAAATGATCTTTTTTTGCATATCAGTGATGATAACAATAGTATCAATATGCGCTTATTTGTATTTAAATATATAGTTTAAATAATATATTAATGAATGTTCCAATGTTTTAAATAAAGCAAATCAACTTCACATTAATATCGAACTCAAAGTTATGCAATGAAAAAAAATGCGTATCTCAAACGAGCTTTGCATTATTTTGGTATTCATAGTAAACCATCAAGTCTGTAATATGTAATATTTAATATTTATAATATTATAAATAATTTATTGTTTATATTTATAGTTTATAATAGTGTAATCTTGGTAAAAAGTTGTTTATAATTTTCTTTCTAATGTTTATGCAGTGAAAATTTAATGTAAAATTAAACATTATTAATACACATTTATAATTTTAGTAATTTAGAAATTGGTTTTTGTTTACAAAAAAACTTTGAAATTCAAAGATAAATAGCATTATTACCAAAAGTACATTTCACTTGATTAAAATATCTCGTAATTCAATGTGTGATAAATTTTCGTAATATTGGTTTAAATATTGGGACTTTATTTTTGAGTGTATTACTACCAATCCGATAAATATCTTATCTCAACCAAATGCATTTAAATATTTGATATGTTTAAGTAAACAATGTTCAAACTCCTTTCGATTTGTTCAAAAATTAAGCGCCTGAAACGCAAAAAATAATATTGGTAGCAATGGCGAATTAAGACCTCTCACTTTTTTCCATATTCTGACTCAGAATGTCACATTTTCGTATTAAATTAGTATATATTATTAATAATAATATATACTAATTTAATATTTAACAGAAATACCTATTATTTTAATTTATTTATACGCCATTATTTTATTGTAATATAGATATTTTTGGAACACTCGCTTTATGCTTCTAGGGACAATTTTATTGTTGGTATTACACATGTTCTGAATTCTCTGGAACACACTAAATAGATAGGGGCATTCATTAATGTAGTGAAGTTAGTAACATTAAAGAGAGTCCTTCCTGTTTGCTTCCTTTGCTTCGGCTTCTTCACAGCTGTACAAGGTATGTCGAAAAAGATGTAATTTATGTATAATAACTTTGTTATTTCAGTAAAATATATGATAATATTGGTATATTTAACAACTTTATTTTAATAAAAATAAGATTGCAGCAATGGATGGTTATTTATAAGTCAGATTGCTAAAGATTTTTATTGATGTCAATTTGATATCACATGTTTAGTTTTCTCGACTTGGCGCTGCTTAAAACTGGAATTGTTACTTATAACTACTTCCATTTAAAATGTATATAGTGTTATTTACATTTCTGACCTTGAGATATTTTACATTTACAAACATATAATATGAAATAGATAATTTATAATATCTAACTATATGCAAAATAAACCAATCGTAATATTTTTGAGGTTATGTGTAGTTATGACATTTAAATTGTTGCTCGAACAAATTTTTATTTTTTAACTCAAATATTCCTTTAAAATATCTAATTTAAGAAATTATTCATTTTCTTTTATTAATCAGATGTACACCGCAAACGCAAAAATTATGAAAAGTAACGGGGCTGAGCCCGATGCTGTTGAAGCGAACGTATCGCAAGCTTTGTTAGAACTGGAGATGAACAGCGATCTTAAGTCACAACTTCGAGAGTTGTACATTACGAAAGCTCGTGAGATAGAATGCAACAACAAAAAGGTAAACTAATTTCATTCATTCAATATATGTTAAATATACAAAACAATTTTCACTTTTAAAAATAGTAATATACTAATAAAAAACAGTTATAATTAAAATAAATATGTGTATGTTTTTTATACAAATGTTTCGTGTCTAAATTTATTATAATTATAGATTATATATACACAAATAGCAAAAATATGTCTATTGTGACATGTTTATAAATATAATACATCGGAATTAAAAACATTCAATACAAGAACAATAACAACTATAAACATGCATAAAGGTCATTGTCACTAACTGAAAATACAAATTCTTCTTTTTAATCTCTCTAACACATAAATGTAGGAAATTTTTTTTATTAATATAATAAAAATAAAATTAAAGCATGTGTATATATATATATATATATATATATATATTAATGTTAATCTACAATTATATAAACCATAGCATAATTTTTGTTGATAGTCATCTTTTTCCAACAACAAATCAGTTATTTATGATTATGTATATTTATTAAATAGTCACTTAATTTGTTTTAAGAAAAACACTCAATGAAATTATTTTGATATTATTATCAGTTATTTAGTAAATTTATATAACAAGCGTAATTAATTGTTATGAAATTACTCTAATTGGTTAGAATAAATTAGAGTAATTTTTGTACAAACAATTTTGAGATATTACTTATCACAAAAATACGTTTTAAGCTTATAAAGTTATGGATAATTTAAAAAAATTTTTAGTGAAAATTATTTGTGTTTTAAATTTGTTTTTCATATATATATTAAAATTATAAATAATAATTTTGAATATTTTACATTTCAGTCAATAATTATTTATGTACCTATGCCAAAATTAAGATCTTTCCAAAAAATCCAAACAAGATTAGTACGAGAATTGGAGAAAAAGTTCTCTGGGAAGCATGTAATGTTTCTTGGCGACAGGAAAATTTTGCCTAAACCAACTCGTAAAACAAGAACAAAAAATAAGCAAAAGCGACCACGCAGGTAATATTTTATTTGATATTATAATTTTATTCAAATAAATTGTTAAATACAAATTATATTTATATTTAAAACTGGAGTTCAAAAATTTCTAAAACAACTATTCTTCATCGTTAAATCTTAATATTTTAAAATAATAAATTGATAAAATAAAATATGCAGAAATTTAATGACATACAATTTATTCTATGAAATTTAATTTTTACATCTAGAATAATAATTTCTTTATTAAACTGATGTTTTCTTTCATGTATTACATTACATAACATTAATAAAATAATTAATTATATAATCATAAATAAAAATTAAAATGTACAAAAATCAGAAAATATAAAATGGATTTAAACACCATGATTGTTTAAAAACTCATAAAAAAAAAGAAAATTAAATGATACGTGACAATAAGATATTGTCAGTATTGTAAGATAATAATGGAAAAAAATAATACCCATTTAAATAGTTAAATAAAACAGATTTTAAAAAACAATAGTCTATATTTTACACAATACTTTTAAACATAGTTAAATTTGTATCAATTAATTTCAATATGTCATTTGAAGAATATAAAATCAAAATTATTTAACAAAAATAATTTTATCGATTAAATTTATAAATATATTAACATCAGTTTTATAATTTTAATCTTAGGTTGATTAAAATTTGAATTTTTGTAATTCAAAGATGAAAGGCACTCTGTTAGGGAAGAGTAAATATTTATCAGTCAATTCTTTTTTACAGCCGTACATTGACTGCTGTATACGATGCCCTTTTGGAAGATTTGGTATACCCAGTTGAAATTGTAGGTAAAAGAATTCGTGTGAAGTTAGATGGTTCGCAGTTAATTAAAGTTCATTTGGACAAAAGTGAACAAACAAATATTGAGCATAAGGTATATAGTTTTTTTTTTTTTTTACATTTTATGATAAATACTTTTAAATAATTTTTTGCTTTATACTAAAAAATATGTAGATATTTTATAAACACAAAACTGTTGTGTATTTTAAATTAACAACTCATAATATTTCGAAAAATAATCATTGTATGAAAAAAAAAAAAAAAAAAAAAAAAAAGAATAAAAATTTTTTTGGAGGTGATATATATTTAATTCTTTTTATTATTTATATATTAAATACTTTCTTGTTACACTT
>JABFOX010003063.1:0-10726 GCA_022817665.1 Axea sp. ZL-2020
GCTTTCTTTCTCTTTTTTAAAAATTTTTCTTTATTTTTTTTATTTTTCTTGATAGTAATATTCTAATGGATGTTAATGTTCAGACTTGTTTAATACAAGGCAAGATGGGCTTTATATTTGTTGTAAAGAATTAAACTACTTTTTTCAAACTTAAACTGATAATTAAAATACAACTTTTTATTTTGTTTATTTTATTTACATTATTAAATATAGAGAAGAATTTAGTTTAAGTTTAAAAAATGCTTCAAGCAAATGGTTAAAATTTACTAAGGAGGCGTTGGCTTATGTAAAAATGATCACCTTCCTACCGCCTCATAGTGTTAGGGGGCAACTTTCAAATTTTAATTAGAAACTCGAATGTTTTATTGAGGATTTGAATACTGTTTTACAAAATATATTACATGTATAAATATTCTTTTTCGAATTTTGTTTTATTAAAAATTGTAATAGTTTTAAATTACAATATATTATCTTGAAACTGAGAGAAAGAAAGCTTAAGAAATCTAAAAATTGATTCTCTCTGGTTTTAATCGTGGTAAATGATAAATTTAACCTATCATAACTTCAAAATATTAAAAGTTTATTTAGAACACTTTTTCGTGCAATGCTTATTGTTTAAAAGATTCTGTGTTCGAAAATGAAAATAAATACCTTATATGATTCATAATATGTGAGTTAGGTTAAAATTATTTCATGATACAAAAAAAATTATGTATAAGTGTTATATGTATTTCATATTACGAAAAACACGTTCTGGAAATTATAAAAAAGTTCACTCAAAAAACTATCTGGAAATATTATTATAATGGTTTAAATGATTTTTTTCAGAATATTTCACGAATTAATTATTTTTTTACACGAAATTCAATTATTAAATTGTTGTGTGGAATTCATCTCTCATTTTATTTGCTGATTTATCTTCAGCTCAATTTAACATTCAAAATCAATACACTTGTTCATTTAAAATTATGGCAAATACTGGTGTTGTGAAGATTATTAGTTTTAATTAATAAATGAATATTAAAAAATAAATCGTAACTGAAATCATTCAAATACATTGATTTTCATTAATTATGCATTCAAAAAAGCACGTTGCAATATTAAAAAAGTACTTTTGAAGAAATGTTAAAATGTTTTAAAAATTCTAAAGTGAAAATATAAAAAATATATTTCTTTTTAGCTATTACAATATTCATTTTAAAACACAAAAATAGACACATGTTTTATCCATGATTGCTACCAATATGCTGTTCTTAAAAAATTAGTAATCACTCAATTATAACTATTTCAATTTCTCATAATTACATTAAAGTTTATGAAAGAGCATGACATAAATATCTATGTTTTACTACAGTTTTATTGATTGAAGTTTGCTGGTATGCGTATCACTATAAAACATTATTAACGAAATTATCAATTTCGTTAATTTAGTGTACATTATTATTTGTTTGATTTATTTCAATATACTTTCACTACTTTGATATAGCTGAAATACATACTCGTAAATATACTATAAACATGAATATTTACAAATAATAGAATTACTATTATATATAAAAAAATAAAAAATGATTTTAATAATTTTATTTCGTTTTATTAATAATAAAAATTATATTTTATACTGAATGGAAAAACCAAAAAAAGGTATAGAAATATATGATATTTTTACATCGTGACTAATTTTTGTACTTCTGTGCGCAATTTTATTTAATTAATCACATTCATTTGAATTAATCTAAATAATAAAGTATTGCATTTTATTTATCCTTTTTAGAGTAAAAATAATAATTACTTATTCATACAAGATCGCAATCAATCTGCCTCACATTTTACAGAATAAACCATTATAACACTGTAATAAAAAATCACTTTGCCACCAGTTGAAGATAGTTGGTAATAGTAGTCGCTTTGAAATAAAAGTAATTGAAAATTCTACAGTCTCGTTTATTCCACAATACAAGGAAAATATATAAAATATATTTCTTTTTACAGTCTTTTCATAAATATTTAACATTTATTTTATTGTAAAAATTACGTTATATGTAATTTTTACATATAACGTAATTTTTACAATATATATTACAAGAATTTCGATGTTGTTCAAAGTACTTTTTATGCACAAATCACGTTTTATTTGATTATATTTGTATATACATGCTTGGTGTAAAAAAAATCACGTTGGTACGATGAAAATTTGTCGCTTTTCAAACTGTAAATTTCGTCAAACTAAAACGTAATGAGATTTTTTCCAAATTCACAATTAAATCTTTAGCTTTTAGATTCTTACATTTGTTTTTCATTTTCTCCAAAATTTCTAGATGATGTCACATAAAAGTCAAAGTCACATTTTTAACGGAAAAATTTAACAACTTTGCAAGCATTCACAGTATTGTGTAAATATTTTTCGCAATTTTTGTATATATGGTGTTATATAGTATTTCATTCTTTCCAAAATAAAAAAAAAGTTGTTATATTCAATTATAACAAAGTTACATGAGTTTAATGAAGGTCTGTACTTGAAAAGAAATAAAGTCATTTTTGAATTATTTTATAAATATTTTACATTTTATTCATTGTATATATTATATATGCTGAAATTTCAATCTTATTGAACATGTCAGAGACATAATGGATTCCATAAGAGACTTGAAAAAAAGACATCCGACAGATCTTCGAAAACTGAGTGAAACATTAGGAATGATATTCCACAAGATACAATATTAGATATTGGTGAAAACAAAATATTAGAATCTTAAAGCTGAAGGTTCAGTCTTGAATTTAAAAAGAAATCAGCAATCCTTAAGTTGTAGTTTTGATGACGTTATGACAGTTTTAAAATGGACAGTTTTTTGTCGAAACCAAAGTGGCTGTTTTTTTACGCACATTGTTATACTGACAAATTTCAGTTTCTTACGAGATAATGTAAATTTTAGTAATATATAAAATATTAATATATGAACAAAAGTATTATCAAATTAATAAAAATGAATGTTAATAAAAATAGTAATAATAATAATAATACAAACACACAGGATTAACTACAATATTGCTAAATTAGTTACAAAAGATTCAAACTGCTAAGAGCAGCAGTAGTGCATCTATCATTCATGAAACTCATAAGTGAAGCTTTTATCAAAATATAATGAAGTAATATCAGTGAAAACCAAAAATTATGGAATTTAAAGTGTTTAATAAAAATATTTAATCGTGGTACAAATTTCCAGAAAATATCCAGTGCAAAAAATAATTGCTCCGTACTATAATTTTCCCTTTAAGAAAAAGTAAAAGTAAACAACAAAACGCATTATGAAACTGAAATTTGATATAAATATCTCGAATGAAAAGTATCCTTTGATAGCGGTTATAAATATCAGAAAATGAAAGAATTTTGCAAGAAACCTTCGATTACGTCTAAGTAAGTACTATTAAACACATGGTATGAACTAGCAAATATATCAGATTTAGTCCTTGAAACCGACTGCTTTGCTCTGTTTATCAACAGTACACGAACGTAGTTTTGAGTTTGTATAAGATTACGCGACAAACTGTCGCGCCATTCACGCCGGTGTTCTCGCGTATACAAAGTTTGAATCAGTAGATGAGAACAACGCGAAAGTTATTAGTTTCCTTTTCTTTGCTTATTTGTACTTCTTTCGGTAAAATAACAGCCAACTCACTCAAATATTTAACAAGTACTATTTTGATTTATAGCCAAATTTACTTGTTTTCAATATTTATAAACAAATTGGAAATATTTGGAGGTAAATAAGTTAAAAATTGACAATATTTCTTTCTATAACAGTCAAGGATAATTTCCGATAAAAGTGTTTTATACTCCACATTACGTATTTGTACGTTTTTCACCGAAGGAGGTTGCATGCTTTTATTTAATTTTAGTTCTCATTTTATACAATTAAAGATTGCTGGACTCATTTTTAGATCTGACTTTATTTTCTTGAACGTGTTTAAATAATTAAAGTCAAGTTTGGGTGTGTTAATCTGATATTAATGCAGGACTTATTATAGTGACAGATGAATTTTGGTATTTAAAAATATTTTATTGTCAATGCTTTATAAGCGGATAAATATTTATTTAAAGAAAAATAATATTTCTCTTTATATGAGGCGTGTTTTTCATTAAGTTCCATTTCGAAATTAAAAAGTGTACTTTTTTCATCAGTTTTATTTTTACATAAAAGTTTATATGATGCATTTTTCAACGTATATTCCATTAATATTAAAGCACTTGTATCATACAACCAGTTTTTGAATTCCATCCTCATAGAAATCTTCCTTCTGGTTTTCTTATCCAGCATGAGCATGAATTATGACAATTTAAGTGTTCTGTCACAATTCCATAAAGTACACTTCTTGAAACTTGAAGAAACTCACAAGATAAAGATGAAATCGTAAAGCGTTTGTTCTCTTGAACTTTTGCATCAACTTTCTGCACAGAGTTTTCAGTAATCACAGAAGGTCTCCCACTTGGTTCTTCATCATGCACATTCGTGCTATTATCTTTATATGCTCTAACCATTTTTTTTACCATTCCTCGACTCATAATGTTTTTTCCATATATTTTACAAATCTGCCGATGAATTTCAACCGCTTTATGCTTTAATTTCACAGTCGGCGGTAATTTCTATTGACTGAAGCATTTTAATGTACTCTTAAATAGACATAAACATGGTCGAATTATTTCATAATAGCATCCGTGGCTAGCTGACAAATGCAGGCACTCAACGCGCATGCACGGAACGACAGCCACTGCGCTACTACGATTTCAAAATGGTACTTACTTTAAAAGCACTCGTTGTAGCTTTTTATAAAATAAGTTTTGTGGTGTGTTCAATTGTATAAAATGTTCATACACAATATTAAAATATAAAAAGTGTACAAATATTGTCTTGAGGTAACATACCAATCAAAAAATCCTAGAATAATCCATAGATGAAGCACATATAAAAAATTCATATGTACATTAGATAGAACTAATCTTCAAAACTGACGTGTTTTATGGCATTTCAACTATTATTTATCGAGATACTGAAGTTTCAATGACGCTACTTTTAGCATTTTCAAAACAATGGACAAAACCGATTTGATTTGTTGATTAAACATTGTTTTTTTGCTGGTAAAATACTGTTCAGGCTTAGCAATGGGTTGAAAAGTGTTATAAGGAATCTGTTCAGATGAAAACAACCATTTATCGGTGGTTGAATTCGAATGGGTTCATATGGACAACAATGATGGTCAACGATGGGGACATCCAAATGTGGTGATAACTTAAAAAAATATTTAAAATCCTCAGAATTGTATTAGATAGCTGTAAAGTGAAGTTACAGGAGATAACTGGCATTCTAAAGACACAAAGAGACAGTGGATATAATATTTTACACGGTTATTTGGGTACGAGAAAATTGTTTTCGAACTGAGTACCACGTTTACTCACAGTGGACCAAAAACAACGTGTTGATAATTTAGAACACTGTTCGGAGCTGTTTAAGTGGAATGAACAGTTTTATGCATCAGTATGTGACAATGAATGAAAGATGGATACATCATTACACTCCAGAATCAAATCGACAATCAACCGAGTGGAAAGCAGTGGGTGAAAGCTGTTCAAAGCAGCCAAAGACACAAAAGTTGATGAGTATTTTTGGGCTACTCGTAGCAAAATATTCATCATCTACCAGGAAATAGGGAAAACTATCAATATTGAATATTACACATCATTACTGAAGGATGAAATCAAGAAGAAACTTGCCATATGGCCAAGAAGAAAGTTCTCTTTCACCTAGCCAATGCACTATACTGCAAGTCGATGGTTACGACTGCAAAACTGCACAAATGTGCTTTCAATTTCTTCTCCACTAACTACATTTACCAAATCTGACTTCTAAAGACTATTATTTATTCACAAATATCAAAAGAATACTTTAAGGAAAGATATTTGGCACAAATGATGAAGTTATATCAGAAACTGAAGTGTTTTTGGAAGCCTCGATAAACTGTTCTATAAGAAAGGCTTAGAAATGTTACAAGAGTGCTGTAATGTATGAATTACTCCTAAAGAAGCTATATTGATGAATAAAAACGAATTTTGTAAAAAAAAAGTAGTTATCTTTTTTTAGTAGTTTGTATAATAGTAGTAGTTATACGGTCCCATAATAGAGAGATTCAGATGTTTTAATTTATATCAAAGCTATACTGTAATGGAATATTAGTATCATGTATTTCAATGTGCTTTAATTTTTACAGTTATATTTATAGTTAAAAATTAGCCCAGATACAATTTATTATCACACAGCTGCTTTATATCATACATACGGATGCTTTTCTATAATAATTATCGTTTCAGCTACTCCAGTATTCTTTTAACTACAGCAGTTATAATAATGAGACATAATATTTTAAATATTTTTTTCGATGTACATCAATTTTTGGTCAATCATGCAATGAATGATAAGTTAAACTTAATGTGTTACTCTTGACAATTTTTTGCATCACACATTCGCACGAGAAACTACGTTTTAAGTAGGAAATAAATTGAAAAATTTATTTTTCAAATTAGACAATGATAAAGGTGAAGGTCTTAAATAAACTGCGAGGCAAGTGTAATGCGTTCAATGAATTCTGTACAATTAGCTGGATCCTGGCTTTATGGAAAGTTATTCACCGTTTGGCGCCTTCAAGAATATTTGATTTTATTTTCATTTCGTCAAATTCAAAATCGAATCATAATCATATCGATAATTATAATTTCAATATTAATATAAACTGATGAAATTAAAAACGAAGATACGAATAAAAAACATTTTCAATTATATAATATTTGACATTAATCGAAGAGGACACAAGATTATGCAAATTCGTAATCGATTAAAATTTTGCATCGAATGTGATGCCATACGAGCATCCTTGGGTAGTGCAATCGTTAATTTCATGAAAACTGTTGTATCAGAATACCTTCGTTAAAGATGTTTAAATGAGCATTAAAAACTGGCTACTGTTACAAGTAAAGAATTGAAATGTGAACCATATAATTATTATTATAAAAGCAATTGTTAAAGAAAATTCAATGTCAGGTAAAGATATTTATCAAGTAATTTCAAGCAAATTTAAACAAAAGTCAAACAAATCACAAAGAAATATTCATATAGATTTTCAATAGTAGATTTTCACGGAAGGTTATTTTGCAAATGGTTTTAGAACCTCAGAATGTGTTCAAACATAAACAATGCACATTTATCGAGGCCATCGATACAATTGTGAAACTATAGTTACACGTGACATGGTAAACATCAGGCGGTTATAATCACACAATTGATTGGAAAATATTGGTCCATGATGCACTGCGCATACCATATTAATTTAAACTTTCAAATGGCATCACCTGATGATAAATATAGCATTTCCCTAGATTGGCTCACGAAAAGAAAATGAGCTTAAAAAATATCAACCTGAATTTATTAAGATTCCCTTACGATAAACATTTTTTATTTAAATAAATTTAACAAAGTTGTAACCGTTCACTATTAATTCTAAGATGTTCATTTTAGTTCATTAAAAGTTTGTAAACAAAATGAATTATATCAAAAATAAAATATATTCCAGTTTTTATTTTTGACATGTTTGTTTAATAATTTCTGTATCATTTTAATTTAATTAAGCTAGTTTAACATTATTTAAACAATTATCTTTGTTTAAATTTAATTAACATACATTTTTTATATGGCATTTTGAACTCGAAAATTCATTACCCCATTAAGTCAAAAATACCATTCCTCCCGGTTTGATGCCAATTTTGTCTACGGTGAATCTTTCGGTGTTATTACCCTAAGATCGATTTTAATATTATCCTCCCATCTACGTCTAAGTCTACCTGAGGGACTCGTACTACTTGTTCTACCTGCATGTACCCTGTATACTGTTTTTTCCTGCCCCATTCGTGCTTTAGTCTCGCCCACTGAAATCTATGCAATTTTACTACTCTTATTACGCTAGATGAATTGTACAGCTTGTATATTTCGTCATTATATAATTTCCTATATTCTTCGCCCTCAAAAGTTTTCATAATACTTTGTTTTCGAAAACCCTAAGTTTATTTTCGTTTTTCTTTATAAATGATCACGTTGCATGTTTTAATTTAGCGTAATAAAAGGTGCGATTTAAATAGTTTGCTTACGACATACAACATGCATTCCCGGCATGTAATTTCTTCTTAATTTCTACATCGATTTGATTATTTTCCATAATAATTACACCGAAATATTTACATTTTTTAACTGATTGAAACGTTAAGTTAGCTATGTATAATTCCGATTTCTGCACTATTCTACTCGTTCTACTCGTAATCATGTCGTTCTTGAATACCTTTAAAATTACTAACGCTAATATTTTTAGTTAATTTTGTCTAATCAATTTATTTATTAATATAATTAAACATTTTCAATATTTAGTAGTGAGTATTATATCTATAATTACTGATTACTCGATTTTAAATGGTTCCAAGTATTTATTACTTTAATAAACTCAAATATGTCGCATCATATATGAAAAGCTTCATACAGTTTTTCTGAAGAGGTTTCATAAATACCTTCGAGGGACCGCTTGCGCCTTTCAGTCGCAAAATTTTCGGTTAGAATTGTCAAATAAGTTTTCCCGCTGTATCAAATATCATTTATAGGATACTTGCATTATTGAATAAACGTTATTCTGATCATACGAATAAATTTCATTAACAGTCACAATCCTCGAAGTCGTAAAACGCGCTCAGTTTACCGAAGGGTCTTTTAAAGCCTGAAGCCCTTTTCATAAAAACTATTTAAAAATTATAATTCTGACTTAATTTTTATGGTAAATCGAAGTACATAATTCAGCTTTATGCAAATATGCACTCGATCGCAGCAGCGTAATGAACATCATTATTCGTGGCTATTTTGAAATCACTTTATCAATAAAAAACAACAACACGTGCTATTATTAAATTTATTTGCGCACGATTATAAATAAGCGTAGCTATATTGCCCGCAAAAACAAACACGTTTATCTGCAATTTACAAATCGTATAAATATTTGTTTTCGCGTGTAAATATGAATAATTATATCTCGTTAATATTTGAATAAGCCAATAATTGTGTTCTTTGACATTAATTCGACATTTCCTCTAGAATTAAATCACCCAATTTTATAGATATATCGTCAAAGGTCTAACTGTACTCGATGCATCTTGACAAACATAAAATATCTATGAAATTAATCATTTTTCAAATAAGTCAGTAGAATAAAATATGTTTATTCTCCTCTGAAATGCAGAACCTGTATCGCGATGCAGATGCTGAATAAGTTGAAGATAAAAATATTTACGTCAGAATATTTCATTTCTACGGATAAAACTTTTTTTATGTTCTCAAAGTGCGAATATTTGATTAAATTCGGTCCCAAATAGGCTTCTCTTAATTGTTTGTCGTTCCAGTAAATCGCACGATTATTCCGTTTATCTTTCGTTTGAAAATGCTCGATCATGTTAATGTTAAATATAGTCAACATCTTTATTTTAATTTTTGTAGACTTGTGTTCGCGTAGACAATTTTAAACTACTCTATTTTGAAAGTGCGACGTTTCATGAATAGTTCACTGAATATGAATTCCAATGTGATACTCGGACAATTTATATGCTTGAAAAGTAATATATATTTATATACTTATGCGTTTGGGAAGAGAGTAATATTTATAAATGTATTGTAAATTATGCTTGGAACTTTATTTTCATCTTTCGGACAGTTCTCAAATGTGCAAACGTCAATGACGCTTTAAAAATTTAAATGGATACTCAATACGATAAACGACGAAATGAATCAGACCTGTCAAAACCATTCTATTCTACAGTTTATGTAAATCACCTGTCAATAACAGCGTAAGCAATTGTAGGTGCGATATATTTGCGGAATTAAATTCAGAGTGTAAAAATTCCAAATAAAAGTTGTTCGTTCGACGTAAGATGCACTTTGACAAGTTTTACCATCAAATGTGTTATTTTTATCAGTTTTCAAACAGTTTAGTGAGGAAAAATGTGCAAGAAAAATAATGTTAAGTGTGTGTAATAACAATAACAATAATAGTAATAATGAAAATCTAATCTATTTAATTACTTTTTTGCACGATTTTTTAAAGTAAATTATATTATTGTTACATTAAAATTATTTTGAACGTCATTTTTATATTTGAACATTCTAAAGTGAGGTATAATTGATATTTGAACTATTTCAAACTAAAGTGTTGAAGTAATGAGCGCAAATTAACAATAATATATTTCAATAATATTGAAATCCATAATTGTCCAATCCATAATTCGACAACGCAAGTATTTAATTTAAAATGAATAAAAAATGTTACTTTGTACTATTTTCCTAATATTACTGGCCATTGAGAATACTTTTTCAAATTAGAATTAACGATGAAATTTATTAGATGAAAAATTCATTGTGTTATTTCTTCTTTTTTAATTTTAACCGATTTTATTGGCATGTGTGTATAAGTAAAATAAAAACATTTTGTATAAACAAATTATTCATTGATTCATTGATCAATTTCAATTTTATTTGATGTTTTGATCCTAGGTTGTGGATCCTCAAAAAATTCTGTAATGTTAAAAAATGTTGTGTGAAACTGATGTCAGTAATAAAGAAATAAAGAAATAAAAAATTGTTAAAATTGAAATACT
>JABFOX010003064.1:0-10723 GCA_022817665.1 Axea sp. ZL-2020
GTAATGTCAGATGCGTTCCTAGGTTGTAACAAATTTATAAGGTTAAACATTTCAACAAATGTATAATAAAGTAATAAAAATGATATACAAATATTTCTGGATACTAAATTGCACTATCTTGTTTATAGGAAACATGAAATGAACAAAGACTAATGTTGCTTTAAAATTTTTAATTAAAAAGAACTATTAAATATTCTTCTTAACTATTAATATTTTTCCATAAAATATTCCACTTTGTTTAAATAAAAATTATACATATATATATATATATATATATATGTATTCAGTGTCCCAGAATTCATAGTAATATTTATTCTCCTAGTTTATTTATCTACTTTAATTAATGTAAAACTAAATATTTTGCATGAACTTTAAATGAATTGAAAAGAAAAATTGATCAGAAAAGGCTTTAAAAGCATTTTTTACACAATTTTAACGTTTAATTTTATGTTCAAATTAAATGTTCATACTAAATCGACTTTACACTGAACTGACAATTACACTGTTGCTCTGTAACGTTTCAAATTTTAGAAGATTTTTCAAATTCTTTATTTAAAATTTAAAAGCGATAAACATTGCGAGAAATGCTAAAAGGAATAGCCAATTTTTATTTTGAATTCATGAATACTTTTATAAGTTACATATTATACATATATTCGCATTTACTTGCTGAAGTAAAAGAGACTGCCTTACTTTCTAATAATATGAAAACGTGAATAAATTTATTATAAAAACTCTATTATGAAATATAGTTCATGCCATAAAAATAATTTCACTTCTTTAAAGCACGTTATAATGCAACGTTGTTCCGTATGAAAATTAAATTAATGAATTCATTTTCAATTTAATTCAATTTAACGTCTTTTTAATTTAATATTTAAAATTATACCAAATTGGTTTTTATATTGATAACTATCGTTTATCATTTTCTATTGGTAGTTCAATAATTTTTATATAAAAATGTGTAATCGGTAATTACTATAAAACTTTACTTATTATTCAATTCATCTATAACATAGTTTATTGCAATAAGCATTACCATAAATTTTACTCAGTTTGTAAATTAATTTATAAATTTAAGTAAATTGAATATTGTAAAATAATCACCCACAGTTACTACGGATCTAATCACGATAAAAACGCAGTTTTGGCATAGGCCACAACTTATGCCACAAAGCCATACCGTAGCAAGATAGCAGATCAACCATACTATGTTTAATGTGCTACATTACACCCATAGGCTTTAACATAGTTGGTAAAAATAAAATTAAAAAAATTATTTATATATTTCCAACTTCATAATCTGATTTCTTGCGTGTCAGCTACACTGCCATGTGGTTTTCATAAGTTATGCATTAAATAACAGTTAATAACGCTTACAAATAAATTACCATTACAATTAAAATCAGTAATTGATTTAGCAGATGATTATCGTTCGATGCATTATTCAGTATTACGGAAAACAAATGACAGTTTAACTCGAGTGCAAGATTTTAAAGTATCAAATTATAAATGTAAAATCAAATCCAGTTGACATAAAATGTTTTAATTTATAAAACCTGTTTTTTAAGATTCATTTTTGTACACGTAATAAAGCTTATAAGACTATTGTAACTGTATGTGATAGATACTTTGCCACAATTCTAACCATATTGTAGCAACAAAAGCTACCACAGTATATCACTATGATGTGTATAAGTATTTGATATATATATATTGTGGCTGAATTTATAGAAACTGTTGCCCACGGGTCGATCCTGAATAATTTTTTCATGCAAATTGCAATTTATACGTTTCTAAATTTCAAGTCGGACATCTTAAAAATGGTCATATCGAAAATTAAAATACACTAAACAATTTTCTACGATAAATAATTAGTTTACGAAAATACACGATCTAATTATAAATTAAGTCACGATTTGTTATGTGGATTTATTAATGGATTAAACTCAAATAATTTCTGTAGTATAAATGCATGTGCCTGAATATGAATTTAATGGATATGCATTTCCTAATAGTTGATGTTTATTCTACATTGCATTACAGTCATACTTATTTCTGTCCAGAATATCTGTCAGTGCATTCAGAATAAACTAATTCCTTCAAGTGCAAAGGCAAATACTACATAGAAGCAACAGGAGCAAGAACATGAGTATATTAATATTAACTCTGATATGGAGAAATGTTGATGAGTCTTGAACAAAGATCTCCTGGGACCTTGGTTTCTCTGTTAAGATACTTACTGATCATCTTTTCCGTCTAAAACCCTACTGAATATACCAGAATAATTAAAACGTTCAAGACAATAACTCTTTATTAATTCTGAACTAATTTTATCTGATATTTTGTCAACAGAAATTTTCGCATTTGAAAATTTGCATCTAGATAGATACTGTCATACTAATTCATAATTTCACAGTATTAAAAAGGATCGTTGTTTTCATCTTCTTTTGAATAGCTACAGTGGTATTCAATCCAGAAATCGTAATCGAAAACTCGAGGATTAATGAATTTTTAATGAACTAACTTTAAAACCATGTAGAAATGAATGATTTTATAATTTTATCAAATAAATTAAAAAGAAACGTGATTTAAACTATATTTGAAAACATCATGAATAAGTATAACAGTTCAATTGTATAATTACTTAATAAAAAAGACATCTCTTTTATTGTTCAATGTTCAAAACGGATAAGTTTTAGTTTATATAAATGGACATTTAATATAATTTCAGAAAAAAATTATACATTTTTAATTAATATTTTACGCCATAACAGAAACGCGCTAGTACTAACATTTTGACACTGGTGTATTTTAAATAATCAGTACCAAAATAACCATTATGTCTTATTTTGTTTAATTCCAATATAAAAATAAAACACGGTTAATTAATTATTAGATGGACTTGTTTTACATTACCTCTTTTTTAAAGAAATTATAATAAGAAAGATGATATTTAAAATGTAAACCCAAACAGCAAAAACCTTACAATAACATTTAAAAGCAAAAGATTATTTATTTTGATTGTACACGAACATATATTTATAATTATTATACATGGTAAAATTAAAAAAGAAGTCTTTAAATAAATATTTAAATATCTAAATATTCATGTACATGTTTATAAATTTAATTACTGGAAAAACATTGCATCTAATTTATTAATTAATTATTTCTATATTGATATTTCATTATTTATTGTTATAAGTTTCCTTTTACCAATACATATCAGTTTAAATTATTTCCAATTATCGCTATCATATTATTTCTAAATACATCATTATGTACGATTAACTCATTATTTTGTAAATAAACATGTTCTTAAATACCACGAATCCAGTATTATGCATTTATTAAATCAATTTATGTGTTTCTTAATTGAAAAATGTTGATTATTTGCGCGGTTAGATCAATGCATATCGAATTATTTGTTAAGGTAATACACCGAATTTAAATTACACGACAAACAAGAGAACCCGGGTGGTTCACACCTGGAATTGAGTTCAAGATCATGTAAATACATTTCCCGAACACGCGCAAATTCCATTTGCATGCAGTAATATATATCTAACAATACTTACTGTTATTTAATTCATTCGTTTAATTAAATTTACTCCGCCAACATCAGTTTGTGCTATAAATTCTCAGAAAGCAGCTTCAGGTAAGTGATCAATTAAGCAGATGCGCTCCATTCATAAGCCGTGATATACCTCAAATCATCCAAATGAATAACCGCTCTAAATCAAACAAACATCAATTTACATTAGAAGATGTCATCAAGTAAACTTGTTTATGTCAAATAAATAATTTCAAGCAATTGAAATATATTACTTTCGTCGTAAAACATGACATGTGAAATATTTGTTAATAATAATAAAATTCTTTTCAATACCTTATAACTGTGTTATTAAATTAATAATATAATAATAAATTTATCATAGAGCATAGTCAAATTTAAATTGAAAATAAGTAATGTAGACAACTCTTAACCCTTCTGATACATCACCGTAACTTATTGAAATCTCATGAACAAATGTTCAAATATATAAAATAAACTTCAAAACATCATTTCTTCAACACAAACTGTTTTACCCCATCTACGTCAAGCCTTTTCATTATTCACCTTAAGTTACTATTCGATCTTCACGAGAAATTCGTGTTCCAACCCGTACTCTTATTTGCATACAAAGTGAACGATTTTATACATAACCACTGATTCTGATTTCTTTCCCTCGTCGCATTTCGAGTCAATAAAAACACCTGCACGTTGATTGAAAATTCTTTAATACAATCCTGGATAAAAACCAATCAAAGTATGTCTTTGAGTCGCGATGTCCTCACTACAAAAATTTACTCATTTTTCAGCTAAAAGACCCATTGCCGGGGATTCTTTTCTCGAATCAAACGAATTTGATCTTTGTCTTGAAAAGCATCGCTTCTCTGTCACCATAAGTCTGGAAAATTTGCTCTCCATTCTATAGAAATAAAAAATTTCTCGGTAGTTTTGATAACCTATCTGTTTTTACGGACAGGCTTTTTAACGAAACCGTCCGCCTTCTCAATACAGTCATAAAGGTGAATTACAACCCATTTCAAGATTCAATTTGCGTACGAATTATCGTGTTGTTTATGGCGCCCCAAGAGTATTGTGCCTGACTTTCCCTTTTTCAAATTTCTGAAGTTCAATTTCTCGGGGTTACTGACAATTTTATCGCCGAACTAACGATTGCTATCGACGAAGCGGTTTCCGAGGTTGTCAACACTAATTTTTTTTTGCGTCACCAGGATCCATAGATAGAACCTGGTGACGCATCTATCTCGTTGCAGATGTTAGATAAACTGGATAGAAAATTACTCTCCAGTTTTGTAATATTAGCGTTGAACAAAGAAATGAATGAAAGTACGTAAAGAAGAGAGAGGAAAAAAAACGAAATATAGTTATCAGATTGAGCTTTACAGCCGTCTTGGTATTACGAGAACGAGTACGAAGAAATAGTAACAAAAAAGTTTCAGTCTTATAACGAATTAAAGTTTCCGTGTAATAATATATTACATGGGAAGGAACGGTTTTGAAATTATTGATCAAAGACACAAGGAGTGAAACAGAAGTTAAAGTGAGAACACAGATTTGATTTTTATTTTCACAAAATGTTAGAACAAATGTTAGACGTATGAAATTTATTTGGCGAGTTATGTTATTAAATTTATTTAACTATAATAATCGAGTATTCATAATTATTACATATTAATATATATGAATAATTAATTATTCCAAACGTTTGGTTAATGAAAATAAATACCGCAACAAAATTAATACGATTTTATCAAAACGTCATGAAATTAATCAAATATTTAAGTATATCTATGTCAAATTAACATTTCATTTGTTGACTCAGAACTTGCTTAATTAAACTAACCTTTTTATACTTTTGCTGTCTCGTTTAATTTGTATTGTTATATTTCTAATTAAATCTGTTACATGAATATAATAATATATTAATTCATATTCATTAAAACGAAAATTCAGTTAAGTCTTAGTTCTCTAATTAGGTTGTCTACTTGCCCCATTCACAGAGCGCGATATTAGGACCAATGAATTAACAATGGAACTGCGTTTCCTACTATGCAGTGATTTTTAGGTAATTACTAAACTCAAAGTTATCATCGCAAACGTCGCCGACTTAAGAGAATATAAGTAAAATAAATATGTTTTGTAAGCTACTCTGCATATTAATATTTATTAATTTGACAACTAACAAACGAGAAGGAATTGATGTCTTAAAATAAAAGATATATTCTCTGTTAAGAGCATTTCATTACATGTAATGACATTTTATTTACAAATATTTCAACGTAAAATAAACATGAGATTACAAGAAATAAAGAAAGAAAGAAATACCACTGGACTAACCTTTCATTATAATTGTTTATATACATTTAATGTATTTTTTAAAATCATTTCTAATCATGCAGTAACATTTAGCTAAATAAATAAGTAATTGTTAAAAATGTTGCGCAATCGAATTGAATAAAACAATTAATAATTTATGTAGAATTTTATAATCTAGTCTTATATAAAAAATATGGTATAATTTCAAGGGAAAGTATAAAATACAATATATCATACTATATTTTATCTCGGTACTATTTAATGAGTATTAATACTAAATAAAGGAATGAAAATTAATTTAAACGATAAGAACTGTATTATGTAGAATTCCTCTTGATAAAATTCAAAAAGTCGGTCATAAAGAAATTTCAGAATTTAAAATATATCATCCGACTTTCGTAAAACGTAGAAGTTAGAAATACTGTCTCTTCAATTGTGCAAAGTACGTACTAGTGGATATCTCAAGAACAGTAACAGGTTTTACGATTAAAATTTTAAACTCCTACAAACATATTATTATGGCCAACGTATACTACACCTATCACAGTTAGATAGCACTGAAGAATAAAGAAACGGGCTTCTTTATCATGAGACTTGCTCCCTCTTTTGAAGCCCACGTTATTCGATTTCATGGATGAGAATGCAATCTTTCATTTTCATCTTTGTCTGCGATCTATCATTTATCAAGATCGATGACCTACGCGGATAATGTGGATTGTGTGCTGAACGATAATTGCACTGAAATAAAAGCGCCTGGGAGGTCCAAGTTCAAGATGGATTAGTCGACAATGGGGACTGTCGAGAACTAGTACCGTACAATTGATGTATATGTGGATTAAGACGCTTTGAACGTATTCAATATGAACATTAATTGTTTTTGCTGTCAAATTTTATCGATACATATAATCTAACTAAATTTAAAAAAATGTGCGTGTGTGTGTGTGCATACAAAAAAATGCTTCAAGTATATTGTATACTTAAATTATACATATATTAGCAATTTAAGTAGTATATTTTAATTAAAATATGAATCTTCTTATACTATAATAAAGTCAATAATATATTTATTTGATTTTACGTATTAAATTTAAAATCAATCTAAAATATATTTAAATTGACCGCAAGTCTGTGAAATTAATAATTCTTTTACTTATATTCAGACAAATTATATAATTTAGATTATATATATATATTATAAATATATAGATAATATATAATTTAGATTAAAAGCTAATAAAATAAGTTTAAATTCGTCATGTAAAATGAAACTATAAAACACTTCATTGTTTAATAAAATATAAATAAAGAAAATTGTAGTACAGTTTTTTTAAATTGTTACTATTTACTTGGCTAAAACGATTTGCGGGAAAGTATATAACATATTTCTTCATTGTAAATTTAATATTTCTTGCCATATAGTTTTATTGCAAACCATAATATTTATTCAAGAGAATACCGAGTGCTTCAATTTCGTAAATTTATATTCGTAAAAATTATAATTGTTTAATAAACATAATGAATTGCGTAATATGTAATTTTTTAATAATAAATACATCCATTTACAATAAATGAAATTGCAAATATTTAGTTAATTTTTGTTCAATTTATTAATTTGAAATAAAACTCATTCTCGTACTTCGAATTTTTTTCAAGGGAACAGTAGTTTTAATTTAGTATAAATGATACATGTTCTAAGTAATAGAAATTATTTCAAGTGAAATATCTAATTTGAATTTTTAAACTGTACATTTCATTCAGCTAGTAGGCATATTGAATTTAAATATATGTTCAACTGAATCAAACATACATTTAATTAAACTGAGGTATATTATTAAATGATTTCAAATATTATATATACTTGAAGGTACTAAAGTATATTTTTTATTTGATTCAAGCAAAATATACATCTTTCAATTGAATTTTTTTCAGTGCAATAATGTATAATTAAAAAGATATATGATGGAAAAGACACATATAATATTGAAATTAAAAAGATATAAATTAATATTTTAATTCGAAAACGATTTTAATATAAAATCAACTGGATTTTGTGAAATAAAGAATTAAATGACGTATTTTAATTATAAGGAAAATGTTCAAATATAAGAAGAGTATTTCAATAAAATAATAAAATGAATTCACTTCATGAAAATTCGAATATATTTCTTTTTAAAGGACTAAAAATTACAATAAATTAATCAATCTAATCAAATTGGATTAAAATATTCTAAAAGACACTTTAATCAGTTGCTATTTAAGTGAATGTTAAGTTTGTATTACGATTATTTGCGCTTTTAAGATTCGCTAATTAGACCAGAGGGTAATAGTTTAATGCAGTCTGAGATTGGTTCTCAGACACGTTTCCCTTATCACAGCTTACAACGTATCTGGTACACGGTGCGAACAAAATTACCATTTTTTCCTCTTTGGAGTTTGCAGTAGCATCTCCAATCTTTGTGATAAAAATAATCATGGAAAGAGTTATGAAAACAAATATCATTCTAATCTTCTTTAAGAGTTAAAAGTACTGTCCGTAGAGAAAACATTTTATTACAAGTCCCGTCCACTAAATTCACATGTTCCAAAATGAACCATATCCATAAAAAATTCCACAAAATTCTTTTGATTATGTTTAAAAGTTAAAAATAGTATTAATCAACTGTATTAAACGAAGCTTTTAATTGAAATAAAAAGTAAAATAATTGTATAATTTTTATTTTTTTATACATTTTATTATAAAATTAATTTTACAAAGTAAAACTACATCATTTTAAAATAAATTGATTTGAAGAACTTACAAAAGAAAATAATTGAAATAGATAATAAAAGAGTTGAAAACTATCTCAATTTGAAATATTTTTTTCCACGACAATAAAGTTAATAAATTTCTTTTCGAAATAAACGATGACCAAACAGTTTCATATCATTGCTATTAAATCATTCTGGACTGAACATCAATTTCGAAGAAACATCTCTCGAAATTAATTTTGGTAGCAATTGACAATAAGGAACTTCATCTACTTTAATTAATTAAATAAGCTCTTTTCTTAAAATTCAGATTTTAAAATCAATACTCAAATGACATACTTTTTTTAGATTCTAATTTTAAAAATTAAAACGTCATATTTCAGGAAGCTCGTCATTTAAAATAACGTCAATTAATATTATTTTTAGAGTGATTCTTACGACTCATTTTGAGTCAAATGAAATTTCGGTTTTTAGTAACCTGCATTAAAATCGAGTATATTTATCATTAGTGCTACTTTTTATTAAAACATGTTTATAATTTGATACAACTGAGTAGAATGAACAAAAGTTCAAGGATACTGCACTGTACAAATTTTGAACTGTCGTAAAGTAAAATCTCATATACAGTGACTATTGTTCTTTATTTAAAATTAAGTTTTCTACTCTGTTCGGATTTATCGTACCACCATAAAAAAACTTTGGTTGTTAGAATACAAGAAAAACATGAGACTAGAACTTCCACCTGTTGATAAAGACGTTCGATCTTATGAGATAGTCTGATAGAATTTCTAACTATGCAATTGTCTCGAGACATTCCTGAAGAAAACTAAGCTGAAAGATTATTAAAAATGATACCAAAGATTGGTTTCTTAAGAATAATGTTATTATTATTCCCGACATTAAGTTTAGAAAGTCGATTTACAATCAATGTTCCTTTGTAAGGAAATGTCAATGAACTATAGCCAAGAAGTACATATCTTTTACTGTACAACAACATTAAATTACACTGATTAATTGATAGAAAAAAAGTAATCTTCCGGTTTAAATGAAAACAATGATATTTCTAAAAATCTATAAACTAAATATTATTAATCAGAACTAATAAATTGTTTACTATTACATACTTACGATATGGAGTAATTGAAAAGAACCTTGATTTTGTGACAACAATTCTTTAACAATATCTTAAAGACACTGAAAAAGAAAGAACGAAGCTAAATTTAATCAATTAATTAGCAAATACACATCGAAGGATGCGGAATTCTGAGAGGAAGTTCAGCTACGAAACTATTGTCTAAGTAGATATTGTACACTATAGATCAACCTTCACGTAAACATAATTATGCTTTGATAGGGCTGTATCTAGTCCTAATAATCTGATTAGACTGCAGTGTTTGAGTTAGATTCTCCTATTGTAGCCGTGATAAACAATTAGGCTTTACAAGTTACATGCTTTCCAAAATCAATAACTGGTTAAACTTTCAAGAACGAGCTAAATATGTGAAGCAACAAAAATAAATGAACAACGAAAATACGATTTATCCAGCTGTAAAGTCTTCAAACAAAAATAATTGTAAAAGTCTGTCAACGACAATTACGATAAATATTGCAATGAAGTTCCGCGTATAATGACCTAATCCAGTTTTGATTCTGCTTGATCCGATAAGTGAACTAAAATCCCTGGAGTTACGATTTAACAGTGAAAGATTGGCTCTACCCCAGAAACACCACTGTGAACCAAATGCAGTATTGACGAGATTAATTGCTCTCGTTGAAGAGATTGCCATCGAGACATTATAGTACTCGATGTTCATTAATTATTCTAACAATGGCGTTTCAGGTGAAGCGTCCTCGAAGTTATGGTCTCTTGCTTGCCGGTCCTTTCTTGGTTTCTTGTTTCAGTGCAAAATTCGTTCGATTGTTCATTTTGCACCGTAACAAAAGTTTCTCTGTCTCTTACATCCACTAATTACGCAAATGAGACGGCACCCTTACTCATTGACTAAATTCTTTTCTATAGCATTTTTTTACAGACAATCAACCTTTGCTCACGTAATCTGATTAGTATTAATTCGCAACATTTCC
>JABFOX010003065.1:0-10721 GCA_022817665.1 Axea sp. ZL-2020
GCGTGGATGTATGTTGAGGACAAATTTTAGAAAAAGGTGTAATTGGTTTGAAGATGGATACTGACCAGAAATTAGTGGGGAGGGAACCATATTTTAAAATTTTTAGGAGAAAGAGAGCTTGATAAATAACAACAATTTAAAATTTATTTAGAACTACATTTTTTAAATTTTAATTAACGTTTTTTTTTTTTTTTTTCTTTGTCGAGTTTAACAAAACAGGATGTATATTTTTTTCGAGTTAAAGTCTGTACTTAATGAAATTTCAGCAATTCGACAGACATCACCTTCTGTTTTACACCGAGATATTCTTGTATTCAAAGTTAGTTTCTAACCTATGCAATGCTACTATTAAGAGTTACTGTTAAATTTACAATCTGCATTTTAGGATATTCTAACAATGCTGTGTTTTAAGAAGTTTGTCGATTCCGTTTTTTTCATCTCGAATATCTTAAAATCTAGAAAAAGATAAGATTATTCCCAGGTGGTACATTATTAAGAATGGTTCTGATCTCATTGACGATAGTGAGTAAAATAGTAAAGCTCATTACGGATTTTAGTGTTATTTTATTGAACATATAGATACAAATAATTTTTACTTGTTCTTTTTTGGTCTAAGGCTTTGCATATATTTATAACAGTTGAACACTGATTAAAGAAATCCTTCTTTTGGAGATAAAATTTCAAGTTTACCATCATGATGTTAGGATACTCGTTTGTAAAGTCACTATCGTTTCAAATTTTTTTCCTACAGCATTGAAACAGCAATTTTATGATTCTGTTGGAATATTTTTGATTCGCCAGTAAACACTTTTTGTACTTTCTGTTCGTTTGAACAATTAAAATTGGTTGGTGTATTAAGTTTTCTTCGGTTAATTATATCCCATATCCCAAGAATTTGTTTCTATGATAGAATAGTCGAACTAACTTCATATTTTTAACATAAATGTGTAATGTTAAAATACCCAACATACATTTTTTTCAAAATATTTTATGCAGCAAAAGTTATCTTTAAAAATGAAATACTTTTTTTTTCAAAGGTACTTAGAATTTAGTGGTCAGACTTAGTTGGTACTTAGTGGTCAGACGTACTTAGTACTTAATACTTAGTGGTCAGACGTACTTTAACATTTGTTCATTTGTATAGACGAAAAATAATTGCATCTGGATTGTATGTGGAAATACGAATTTGTATCTTCCCATCTGAATTTTAATCTTCTGTTTTGTACAAAAATTATACCGAATTTATTCTTCCTATTGTGTTTAACCATTTAAAAATATTTTGATATTTTTATGTATATTTTCAAGCATTTTCACAATTTTTCGAATAAAACTTTTTCAATACTCATTTTCACTTATCATACGACTCAGATTTTTATTTGAAAAAATAAGAAAAACTACACACATCAACATGAGTCCATTTGACAGAAACCACTTTTCTATAAAAATTGTCCCAGATTTTTTATGAGTTTTAAACCGAAAGTTTAAAATCTCTATCTACTTGAGTCTTATAAAAACAACATAAAGCCAAACATTGTTTCAGATCGAACAACAAGAAACATTTTATTTATTTTTTTAAGGTAATTAACCAACTTCAAGAAATCTACAGTTTATGTGCACTCATTATAAAGACGTACATTTTTAAAAAAAAGTACATTGCTTTAATTTGTCCGAAATATTACTCTGAAAAATCTTTTTATTGTACTTGATAAATATAAACATTTTAAATTATTCTTTGAACCCGTTAATGAAAAGCTGACATGTGTACAATAGACACACATCAACAAGGTTGGATTCTTAAATATGTATGTAATTAAATGTTTCAATATCTGTGCATGTTTTTTGAGCAAATTTAAGTCATTAAACTAGTTAAATTCATGAAGAAATAAAAATTATTATATTTTTTGAACAAGAAAGTGTTTGTTTCTGTGATTATTCATGAATTTATTAGTAAATCTCCTTGATTTTTCTCCTTAAACAAATACAGTTTAGTTTAGTTCATATTATGCCTCACACGGTAAATGCGAGACATAAAATCAAAAGCGTTCGATATTATATTTAACTCTGCAAATTTACTAAATACATGTAAAATTACGTTTAAAAATAAGTTTGACTAAAACTGCATTCTATATAAAGATATTTTTCAAAATGTATTTTCTTAAATTCTTTGAATATATTTTTCAAAGTTTAATCAAGTTTTTCCCAAAGACGTTAATTTTTATGTAATATTAGAGTTTTACATTAATACTTTAATTAGTATTTTAATTAATAGAAAGAACATATTTGCTTAATAAAGTAGAAAATCCTGGATATTAATCTAACAATTTATGCAGAATACTTGTTAAGATTTATTTACATTTGTGATATATTTTGAATATATTATATGTAACCTTTAATTTGTTCATTTCGTTCATTCCGAATTTCATATTTTGTCAAATTTAAAATTAGGTTATGTTTAATGTTTTGAAACTGTCAGTTTTGATAGTAGAGTTTCACGAGAAATTAAACGCAACTAAACGAAAACTTCCGTAGTTAGCAGAATTATTACGTTTCATGCGAAAAATTTCGGTTAACTTTATAGAATCCGTATCATGATAAAATTAAATTTCGTGTGCCTTTTTTTTTAATTTAGTAATAACTGCATAAAATTTATCGAAGTTAAAAATATTTTACTTTTAAATCGTTTCACTAAATCAACTGCGTAGTGACATTAAATTTAACAAATTTTGAATTTTAGAGATGCATCAAGGAAGCAAGGTATTTAGAATGATGTTTGATGATATATGATGATACGGCTTAGAGTAAAATATATCGGATAACAAATATGCTATTTAAATGCATTTCATTTGCTGGAATATCTACAATGTTACACATTTTATTACCGCGTCTTCTTAAGATACTTATAATTATTATTAGATATAGTATATCACTACACAGATTTTCATTCATTAAAATATGATTTTTAATTTTAATTATAGAAAACATTTGAAGTGTCTACTTGAATGTCTGACTTTATGAGTTATACCAAATATAACTTCTACAATAATTGACCGAGTAAATTATTATATCCAAATTTTGTTTACAGTTTATACTATTACTATAACTTTTACAAACTTTATTTTTTCTTATAATATACTGTAAATTAATCATAATATAAAAAAAAACAAACAAACAAACAAAACAAAACAAAAAAAAATATATTAATTAACTTGTTATACGCATAAAACATTTATAAAATGAAGTATTAAAAATAAGTACTATCAAAAACGTGTTTTATTATTAAGATAAAACAAGAAGGAATATTAAACGCAGTTATTTAATTGAGAACGCAAAACTTTGAGTGTTTTAAAAAGTTTTTCCGACACAAGATGAAAAAAATAAAGGCCTGGTCGAAATGAAAGACTTGAGATCACTCGTGACTTTGTTATCCTGATACATATTATCAAGCGAAGCAAGCGCGTTAGTTTTATTGCAGTTTTATGACGTCATGTCTATCTAAGCCTCACCAAGTGTTTCGCGTCGTATCTGCTACATGAAGTAAAACTTGTTTACGAAAGCTCTCCATTTAGCTTTACAACAGTCCGAATGAAATTTGCCTATAACTAAGTTGAGTAAAAAATTTTATTTTGTTCAACCACTCAAAACACAAATTTTTTACGCAAACCTTTTATTTACTTGCACCATTTTTACTTTTATTCACGTTGCATGAAGAAAGAAATAAAAAATATTGTAATAATGCTGCTCAGTTTAGTGGTATTTTAATATTAATTAATAATTTCTGTGTTAAAATATATCTCACAATATATTTTTATAAGTTTTTTAAAAAAAAATTGTTTAAAACTGTACTTTTATAATGAATACATAAATTTATAATATTAGAATATATTTATAATATAATTTGAACGTAGTTTAAGAAACAAAAATTTCAACAAACTGACAAGCGTTATTTGGCATATTTAACTAATGTCCCATTGAGGTTTGATATTAGTCCTATTGGACAAAACTTCCTCGTTCAAATTCCTAATTTTTATTATAAATCTTATTAATAATGTAAATAGAGTTGCACGCTTCAACGTGCTGCAATGAATCATCGCAGGTAGTTATAATAAGTAAATGGCGATGACTTGTGCGCATGACAAATCTGATATCGAAATGATGAAATAACTTCAACAAAAATACGACGCCTGGGAACTGAAATAATTATTCGATCGATCACAGTAAGTATATGAAAAATGTTCTAGTTTACCAGCTGAAATTTCCAATGTGTATCTCAAAGAAGAAATTTTATAATAATAATGAAAATAACAGCGGTTGATTTTTCACTGCAAAGTCAAGTACTCTTATATAAATTCTTATGCACAGTCTAGAAAATTATTTCAAAAGATGCTGCGTTCAAAGCTGCGTAACACTTATTTAGCTGGTTAAAGATCCACACGAGAGGCAATTTGGTTGTGAAATTGGTGGATCGACGTTGGTTTTTGCTACATTAGTACGTTACTAACTGACAAATAAGTTATTATTGGAACAAAGTTTTACAGCTCCTTATGCTGGACATATACCGTCTTCGATACAGCCAGGATATATTGTGTTTTATTGAAACAAACACATTCATATATTTGACAAAATATTCCCGGTGCTATCTAGAGGTTACTACTCTGTAGACCAATTTCACTTAGGTCGATTCACAAAATACGTCTGCATTGTTTATACGTCCGTTCATTTTGCATCAACAACTAATTGTACTTTTATTTTTATATAGGCAATGTTCGAGAATATACATATTGTTGCTATTGTAGAAGTGCACCACGCGGAAGAGGCTCAGTTAAACGAGATAATGAAACGAACACAATTCTGGATAGATAAACACGGATATAGCCTTACTACTGATAAGACAAGGAAATCTTTACTAATGAAACGTTGGTACCCATGTGGATAGACACGTTAGTTATCTTAACAAAGTCAATGGTCAAGTACTTTGAATTTATGTCTGATTCGGAGTACTGTTCGATTCGGATGACATCAGTACTGAGCAGTCTCATAGCTAATGCGCTTTCGAGGGAAGAATAGAAGTACTGAATATAAGCAAGGTGTACACGTGTGGCTTGAAAAATTACTCACATTTACAAAATTCTATTAATATTGTTCTGGCAATAATATTTTAACTGAGGTCGTATTTATTCCATCAGCTGTTACACGAGCAAAAGACGATTTATCTCAGAGATATTATACGACCATAACGGTATCATGAAGAAATGTGCATTTGTAACATAATTTTGCAAAGTTGGAAAGCGGAGTAGAAGAGTTGCAAGAGAGATAGTCTGCTAGGCTTAATTTGATGATACATCAGTCACTGTGTGTTGTTATATGTACAGAAATGGATTATTATTTAATGTGACTCATTTATAGATTTTTTATAGTTATTTTTACTTTTATCTTCATAAGGTCGAGAGATCTGTTTGCATTAAGCCGTTTATCGTCATAATTTTTTTCGCACAATACAAAAGATTTCTTGACTCTGAATTTAGAATCGTTCCATCGATAAACAATACAGCGAACAATGTTTTCTTTCGATTTAGAAAAAAAAACAGCTACAAGGTAATGTGAAATCCACGTTTCATCGTTTTTTCAATAATTAATAAGTATTAGAAATAGCAATTTTAATTAAAAAAAAATAATAAATAAATAAAATTAAACTTCATCTGAGGAATAACGCTTAAAGTGTATAAATCGAATAATTGTAAATTTATTACTGGGAGAATGATGTGCAAGAAAATTTTGTAATTTTCCAGCATTTTGGAGACTTAACACACATTTTCTATAGAAATAGAAAGAAAAAAAAATATTTGTTAAAATGAAGACTTTAATTTGTTTAATTTTGTTCAATAATATTTAAAGCCGATGTTTGTTGTAAAAAATAAAAAAATATTTATAATTATAAATCATTTTCTGAAGTTAAGAATTGGGCTTAACATATGATGATGATCTTTGGCTATAACAGTTTTTTTTACAAAAATGTAATTGCATATTTAATTACATGGAAGGTTTCCAAATTAAGTATAAGATTCTAAAGCACAACAGTCGTTGAGATATAAAATTTTGCGAATTTGAAACCAGCAAAATATTCAAAATCGTTGCAGAATTCTAAGATAACTAAACATTTTGCAAATAAATTTCCCTTTAATTTCCAGAAATATTTGTTTTATTGAAATCTAAAATTTTCTAATTCGGAACATTAAAAGTAAAGGATTTCAGTTTGTTTGAATATTTCTCTTTTTATCTAAAAACATTTCGATTAAATTTAACAAACCTACAGTAATTCACAATTAAATATTTATTTGAAAATAACTTCATGCATTTTTCCAGTAATTTTACAATTAAAAAATTGTCAGTTATAACAAAACTGTATTATACATATTAATATTCTTATTATAAAAATATAATTTTAAATCGTTCCTTTTATGAGTATGATACTAAAGATTTAACCTGATAAATAAAATGAAGTTTTTAACGTTATAATGCTTTAATGAAATTTAATTATATATAATTAATATTATACGTAAAATGCAACTTTTGCAAAAACATGTGGTAAGAATAGTTATAAATACATTTAATAAAAAGTGGTAAAGTGGAAATACTCACAATATTTGTTTTATCCAACACAATCTTAGACAAGCCGTTGGTTACGTTATAAATGAGAAGATTTCCTACTTCGTCCCTGTATAAAATTTCTTCATCTGAAAAAGTAAATTATAACACATGACATTCATTGTATATTAATCGTGTAAAATGTTTTAATAATAATTTATTGTTGTATACTACACTAGATAAATCGAATAAAACATTTGACGCAATTATTCGAAGTAAAATAATTATATGTAAAATAACTGATATGTACTATTTTATATTTCACAAATAATTTCAATATGTTTATTTCGAAATGTCAATAACTATCTGTCTTATGCACACATTATTTTCTAATTGAGGAATAGTTTGTATGCTACCTTGCTCAGAATTCTGTGTCGTGTCATACAATATGTACATATATTCCCTCACATTCGATATAAAGTCGCTTGCGCTTGTTAAACTGTAGCGTAAACGAGCAATGAAGCGTGTGTTCAAGGGTACTAAGTTACATACAAATATAGAAACATCAATGCACGACAGGTATAACTGTCAGCATTCAACATTAATCGAAAATTAACACATTACAAATTTTGCTTACACGTTTACGTACAGACATCTATAATCATTAGTTAAATTAATACGTTAGATGGATATGTTCTAAACAGTTCATCGTAAGATTCACAATCACTTACGTTAAATATGAGAAAAGTTGTCAGAATGTTTTATAATTATAACACGAACGTGACAGAATAATAAAAAAAGTAATGAATCCACACATATACACCATTATCAAATTTAAAATTAAAAGCTTATTAATTTAATTAAAATAATGAATATATTAATTATAGATCCATTAAGAAAACATACAGTTTACATTATATATATAATATATGTTTTGCATATTTAAAGTCACATTATTTTATAAAACGAAACTCGTCATAAGAATATACCAAGAATGAATTTAAAAAATTAACTGTCATCAGTCGAATTAAAAGATATAGTTTGATACGTGTCTGGCAAAACGGCAATACAGAGAAAACCTCAACTTTGAAAGTGATGGAAATTTATTACTTTTACACTGAAGCACGCACACACATATATATGGCACATATCACAAGTTGCAAGTTGATGCAAGCACATATAATATTAATCATTTAATATAATTAACTTTAAAAGATCTTAAATTTTTGCACTATTTAAACATGTTTTGGACAACACATTATTTTGTGTGTGATTAAATCATGATTAAACCGAGAATTTCCGAAGTAAAAAATTATTGTGTATTGACAATTCGTTGTATTTTTTAGTGAATCGTACAAATTCATCTTTTTTCAATGTGTATTTTTTCGAAAGCCGCAAAAAATAAAATCATTAATTCAAAACTATTATGACTGAGTAACAAACAATATTGAGACCAAATTTAATTTTCTTGATTATTGGAAAACCAAATTTTTTACATACTCTGTTGTTTTTCAGTTATGGTAAATTGATCAATGAATATTTTTATTCACGAGATTAAATATTTTTCTGTAATAAATGTTTATATTTTAAACGTTACACTGAAGTATAGCAAAAATGGAAACAAAACATTAACATTAAATTTGCACCATCTTATACCGAACTTGCACTTATAATATCCATTTAATCAATTTGATGTAATATACGATACGATAAGCATAGAGCAAGTAGTTGTAAGGCGGTGAGAAAAGCATTGGGAAATAGGCAGGGAAATGGGGAGAGTGTGATACTAAAGATTTTGTCATAATGGCGAGTCATAATGGTGCTTTTCTTCTTCCTTCTTTATATCTTACTTCTATCCAATGTCGATACTGTATGGCAACAGTACACGTCTATTGTCCAGAAAACAGACACTTGTAATGCCAAAGTACGACAGAAGTTCATCAAGTGGTAAAAATGCTTTATTGTTTTCCAAATTCTATTCACACTTGTATCAAACATGTCAGCCTTATGCCAAATGAATTGTTGTATTCATTTAAAATGCACGCTTCAAATGAATACGATGAAAACAAACGTTTTCAACTAAAAATGGAACCACCGTTTCTCGAATTAGAAGTCTTTAATTGTATTCATTAAGAAATCTTCATATACATAGTATCTTAAAAAAAAAAAGTTAGAATCTGATGTTTAATGTTACAAAATATTTAAAGGTGGCTCAAAAAAAAAGGTAAATAGTTTGACAAGTGATCTAGCGTAAGTCTGACACAAGCGTGGCTACCAGTATACAATAGTCTGTATACCAATATACGTGATAGTCTGACAAAATACCTTCACGTTAGATTGCAACTATGTAGTTATCTTAGTAGTGTTCAACTGTTGTTGCACTGAAAAACTTGTGCCTTAATTACATCTGAAAAAAGTAAAACACGGGAAGGAAGGGCAATAGAATGGACTCGTTCTCATAATCCTTCTTAGGTCAGACTCTTGTCATCTCCCTGCCTACTTGTTACGCAATGATTGTTTGACGGCTTACAACTCCCTATCATATTTTTAATCAAATTAATTACTTCTACACAAGATGCTGTTTCAAAGTTAAGTTCAAACAGATCGTGTTTCAGAAGAATAAAAGACCTTTAATGTTTTATAGAATAAAATATTTTTTATAATAAATTCGCAAATACATACAATTTAAAATTCAAGAAAACAAATTTTATCGATAAAATACTAAAAAAGAACTCAAACCTTATTTTCAGTGTTACATATTTTGAATTGCATGTAGTGACAGTTGAAATAAATGTAAAAAAATAAAAGCTATGTACGTAAAAAAAAAAAAAAAAATAAAAAAAAAATAATGTGGTTAATAATAAAAAAAAAAAAAATTCAAAAAAACAAACAAACCAATGGCGTGTCTCAGAGACAGTTATTAAACATCAATAAAAAATTACGATCAGCGTAAAATGTAATAGTATTACATATGAACGTTGATGATGATGATGATGATAATAATAATAATAATAATAATAATAATAATAATAATAATAATAACAACAATAATACTGTTACTATTTATAATTATAATAATCATAAATAAAACTAATCGAACGTAACAAATAATTAATATCTTCCAATGTTAGTTAAGTTTATTATTTTATATCACGTCCGTTGATGTAGTGAAAAATTACATTCATTCGATTTCACGAGAATGAAAATTTGATAAGTGGAAAGTATATTATGGCTGCTTTTTTAATAGTGGCGTTTCAATCCGTAAATTTTACAGCATTCTAAGGACATTTATAATTCACTGTAACATTATCGTTGTAATAATGGTGCATTTGCATTATGCTACTTTACTTGAAGCAAACGAAAAATAAAGATAAATAATAATTTTTCATTATAATTATTCATTTTTTAATAACACAATAAAAATTAATGTACATTTGAAGAGGACACAAGCAAATGCCAAATTCCAAATAACAAATATTATCTAATGAACGAAAAAACAATTTATATATTATTTATGACTAGTTCATTTTCAATTCATGTAATGAATTGTTGGTTTTATGCTATTATTAACTTATTGCTGATTTTAAGCTACTTAGTAAAACTTTTATAAAATCAAAAATAATTAAATTAAATTTTTTTGTTTGAAATTAATTAATATTGCAACTGATAAAAAACTTGGGAGTTGGTAAGTCAAATATAATTATTTGTTTACAATTATCTACGTAAAAACGAGACATTTTAATTTGAAAAACAAATCTTATTTTTGTATTTTTATTACAAATTTTTGTTGTTTTCATTTTCTTTCATTTTTTTTATTTATATTATATTTATTACATAACATATGCTATATATATTATATTTATTATAATATATTTAATGAGTATATTAAATAGCAATTTAACAATAATAATTTATTATTAAATTATTATAAATAATGATCTTTGCTGTTATTTTCACATAGAAATATGTTTTACGTCAGACCCTACTTGAAATAAAAAAATGTTGCTTCCTTTATTCAGAATATTTTGGTAATAAAATCTTTCTTATGAAACGCGTATAAAAATTAATCATTAAAAACTGAGTATCTAAAAAATAAATCATAAATAACTTGACTATTCGTATTTGCTTGTTTCTTTCAC
>JABFOX010003066.1:0-10718 GCA_022817665.1 Axea sp. ZL-2020
ATGTAACGTGACGATCGGATATAACAATACATAAAATTCATAATTCATAATTAATATAGTTTAGTGCTATTTATTAATATAATATAATACATTAAGTTTTACACGAAAATGAACTTTGTTTTGGAATAATTCCTCCATATAAATAATTTAGAAGAGTTTTTAGCCTTTTAAATGATTATCATTCTGTTCAACATTTGTGATATTTAATAAGTAATATAAATTATTATTATAAAATTTGTTTACTCATCAATTTTTATATGCTCTTAAACATGTACACTTTGATTCAAAATTATGATACATTCCGGATAGGAACTATTGTATAATTAACTGTTGCATAAGTTAATTAAACTGAAAGGAACGTTACAGGTTTTCATATTCTTATATATTTATGAATAAAATTAATTAAAATTTAAAAGTATAGCTTTTCAAATAATTTTTAAGAAATAAAAACAATTTATTATTTTGATCGATTTGGTATATCAAAATATATATATAACAAATTACATATTTATGTTACCTTAATTATTAATTATTTTATGAAAAGGATTAAATTTGAAAAAATAACCACAACGTTAAACCGAGTTTATGAACACGGTTTCAATTGTTACATCTTAAATTATTGGTACTAAATCTTATAATATTTGTGCTTATTATTTAAAAATACTTAATCTTTTCACAGACAAAAGAAATGTTTTATAAATATCTAATACATTTTTCAGTAAATTAAAAGTTGTTAATTATAAATGACTATAATATATTAAACATAAACCAAAAGATGCCTTATATATTTCGTCTTAAAATAAATGTTCCATAGTTTATTTGAAGTTAACAATTCAATGACTAAATAAACGTTTGAGTTGAATAATATTCGATTAAAACAACAATATTATTTACGGTACTTAAAAATATATTTTTTACAGGAAATAATAATTAGAAAATAATATATTTCAGATAATTTTCTTCTAAATTTTTTGTTTAAACTTCAATCGGTGGCGTTTTAATTTCTTTATATGAAAAATTATATATTAAAATTATCTTTATATTTTATATTATTTACTTAATTAATATAAATTACTTTTAACAAAATTATCTTAGTATTTATTTTAGCACATTTAAATAAATAAATAAATAAATAAATAAATAAATAAATAAATAAAATACTTTATTCTTACTTAAAGAAGTAATTATTATTATTACAATTCGAATAAAAATTTTTAATGAGTTTTATATTCTATGTTCAGTAAAATTAATACTCATAAATATGCTTTTGCAATTGAACGAACTGTAATCCATACAGTTAAAGTTAGTGAAGTATTTTATTTAGAAATATGCAGAAATTCTAATTGATTTGCACAATAAAAAATGTTATATAATGATTATTAAAAACAATTACAAATCAGCCTAATAGAAGTACTACTTGGAATTAAATTTATTAACCAAATAATTTATAATACTAGAATATTCTTAATGTATTATAATATTGAAAAAATCGTGATTTTAATTGCTCGAATTCTGGCTTACTTTGATTGCTCAATAATATTATATATATTACATTTATCAATATTTATGACTAAATTTTTGTCTAAAGAGTAAAAGAGTAACTACCGTAGTGGTTTTATTTTATGATGTAAATATTTATAATTCAACCGAACAAGACATACATCTTGAAAGGGAAGTTGATAAAAATTGATATCCTGTTACTCAATTAAAAAAGACTTCTATTATTATTAGGATTAAGACGACCTACAATGCATCTCATTCAGTATTGCAATATTTTATTATTTAATTCAAGATATAATCATGAATATTACAAATTTTATACAACTAATCTTCAGGAGTATCTCGAGTGCCACGAATATTAAAAAATCAACAATTTAATTAAAACTTTCAAAATAGTCAAATCCCACAGCGATTTCACAGTGAATTTCGTTTATACTGAAAGAAACCACATTGGCTGGATTGAAGTGGACAAAACGAAAGTAACACTGTAGTATTCGCATGAGTTCGCATGGATTCGTTGTAAATCAGGACCAATGTAACTCCATTTCATTCGCTGATACAATTAACAGACAACTACTCTTTAATTACACTAGCCCGATTAATTTGTTGTTTGAATTGAACTATTTAAACATTTTTGCTTTTTGAACTTATTAAGAATGTTGAAAAATATAATTATTAAGAACAAATTACGGAAGAAAAAATAGGATAATAAAATTAAAATAATTATTGAATTTCATTATAAATTTAATGTATTTAAAAAATTAAAATGCGTGAAGAATAAATTTAATGTTATATTATTTGATGTCATAATTTTTAAATTAATTTTAATATAATTGTAATTTTGAATGAATGAATATTAAATGAGTATAAGGATTGTGAAAATAGTGCATGAGAAAATTTTAAAATAAAATAAAAACTAAATGTATTAAGTATATTTTTGTGAAACCATTAAAAACTGTATTTGTATTCAAAATCGAATTTGAAATATACACGGAGTTGAAAGTAGGATAAAGATTTTAGAAAATGTAGAATAAAGCGTGCTGAAATTTTGAAAATACTTTATATGTAAAATACAAATCGGAACAATTTTATATACGTTAATCAAAATGTAACGAAATACTAAATTCAGTAAACCAACAGAACATAAATTCAATACACTTATTTCAATAGTTAAATGTAGCGATACATTTATGTGTTTACAAAAAAAAGATATCAAACTGGAACAAAAAATTGATTTTTACTCTCTTTGAATTTCAAATTTGTCCAAAATGAAATATATAATGCAAATTCTATCGCATTTTAAAAAGCATGTAAATTACGATTATAAAATAAATTAAATACGATGTAATACGTTTTATTTGCAGAAAATAGAGAAATTTATTTTACAGTTTTCTATAATGAGTTTCACAAATTAGAAGAATTTATGGAACGAGAAAAATATTTTTAAAATTTAAAGCGATATTCGGTAAATTGAAAAAAAAATATATATATTTGAGTTGAACGAAAGTACAATTATTGATATTTATAATAGAGATTGTTGATCATTTTTAAAATAAAATTTACAATACAAATATTTACTATGTAAATATACGTAGTAAATATAATAAATATTATATTTATTACGTTGTTAATTTGCCATATTTTCGGATCATTTTTTCTACGCATTTCAATATATGTTAAATGAGCAATAAATTGGTACCGAACAGTTTGACAAATCACATTCTTTATACCACAAAAATTATATTTTATTTAAGGAATATCTGCCATGTATATAATAAAAAAATATATAACTAACTAATTTTGTAATTGTTGATACCAAAAAACATGTTTAAATTAGACATTAATTATAAATTATAAAAAATCGCAGAAATCATAAAATGGAGTTGATTTTAAATGCTCATATAAACATTTTTCTGTTTATGTCTTCGATGATTGTTTTCAGTTCACTTATTCTTCTACTTATGGACTTTTAAATTATTTTTTATTAATGAATTTTTATACGTTTACTCTATATAATTACCCTAATTATGGAATTTCGGTGAAATTTACTATTTCCAAAAACTGATATTAGAAATTAAAATTTATACTATTTGCTTAAATCATTTTTACTTAAAAATCGAAATGATACAATTACTGGATTTTCAATACGATTACAATCTTAACGATGGTTAAGATAATGACTTTTATTTTTCAAACAAAAATATAATATTCATAAAGCTATATCTTCCTCAAAATATATTAGCAATTACGTATCTTTTTTTGGAACACACAAAAATAACAAGTATTTTACGAACATCGCTTCAACAATTGTAAGTTAATTGACTAAAAAATCACAAGTTATTCTTAATATATTGGAATATCACAATGATTTTGAATAGATAACAGTAAAATGTTCTGCGCTTTTAAGATTTTCAACTATTAATCGTCCGATGTTTCACAAAGTGAACATATTTATAAACGCTTAAACCTATTTTACTTCAGTCTTAACATTTTAATTCGATCTCTTCTGTTTACATTTCTTTTTCTTGGCATTATTTTACCTGTCGAGAGCTTTCTGCTTGACATACTTGTATTTTACCATTTAATTTCTATTCGCTGGCGCGTCTGTTGCTTTCTTGATATTTCTTTGCTATCGCATCAGTATAGTGTGCGTACCTCATTGCATTAGTATGCAATTTGCGTTTGTTCGGGTCGATAGCCGCTATTTCAGGATTTCGAATATCCTGAATTTAGAGCATAATCGTTACGACTGTTGAAACTTGAATACAAGAGAAACGTTGAATAGAATGTTAATACAAGTAATTTTGCGTACCTTAGTCCCTATTAATGTTGGTGCAACGTTAAAAACTTGTGTTATAATAGACTAGTAATGGCACTTCGATACAATACTCTTCAAGCTGTCAACCGAACTTTAGATCAAGATTAGTTTATAGTTCTAATGACTGAAATTTAATTATAATTTCGTAACGTAGTTATAGATTTCAAGTCTTGAATTTGTTTAATTAAGAAGAAAGGAATTGGCAAATTATATTTCTGTACAAGAAAAAGTTTACTGGATCATGTTATAACAAATTTAACATAACAGAATTTCTGAGTACAGAAAGGTAATATTAATAAATTTCAAAAAAAAATTTTTTTTAAATAGCAATATTTACAGATTGCAATAAATATAATTGTTTTTTTATAATTTTATTTGTATATCTTTATTTTTCGACTAAAATATTACATATTATAATGAAATTTATTTGTTGTATTTTTAGAATTAGTGGTTAAGTTAATCTGAAATAAATCTACAAAGTTAACAGTTGTATGAGTTGAAATTCTCTTAATAATAAATTGTTAAGATGCCTAATGTAAGAATCGTTGAATGTCTATTTTATATAGAAGATTTGTTACAAAGTAAAACATAGATTGCGAGGATCTAAACGTTACTTGGTGGAGACGAAGACGAAATACCGATGGCTCCACAGAATCCAACGATACTTTTATGCAACTGCATTTATGAGCTTTAATCCTTTGTGGAATTCTAGAGAATCTATCTAAGTAAAAAAGAATGAAAGTTCAAAGAGTACAAATGTTCTTTGGATAACATTGTTTAGCACGACGATTAAGATTGAAATTGTTTCCAGGTCATTGTTTTCCATGTATACAATTTTATATTATTTTAGCATTAGAAAGAATTACGCAATCAATAAAATTCTTTGCTTTTAACGGATTTTTATCATTTTTATATGCGTCATCAGTTTATATACTTTATTATATATATATATAATAAAGTATCTATAAAAACTGAAATTATATCCACTGATATATATTACTCGTTAAAACTACTTATATCTAATAATCTCTAGCAAATCTCCATAAAACGAACAAGGCAGTACTGAAACTATATTTTCGGAACAAAAATAATATAACTCAAGGGGATTTTAAGAGGATTCATTTTACGCCAAATAATCATTATTAAAGTGTTACTTCACAAATATTTTGTTCCATTTTTGTAATGTGCCCGTGTGTTTCAGGATTTAATTTTATAGCAAACATGTACGAAGGTTGAATGTTAATTTGCGTAATTGTTTATGGTAGAATTTCCGTAAATTTTTAGCAGCATGCCTTTTTACCGCTACACATATTTTTACCAAGGTTTAATAAAGCGCACTTTAATAAAAACATGCTCGCATATAGAAAAAGTATTGAGTTTAAAATATTGAATTTCCTGAATCGTTGTATATTCACTAAAATCTGTTTGTATTGAGTTAGAATGATTTAGTTGATTATTGTGATATCTAAATTACTCATAGTATAAATAATATACCATGACTCACATGAAAAATTTGTTAATAAATTAATACATGTGTTGTAGCTTAATTTTAAACAAGTTTAAATAGATACGTCAACATAAAAACTGAAATGAAAAGGTAATGTGAAATGCCTAACAATGTACTTGTTTCAAATAATCTTGCATAAATTAATGCTCAGCTAAAAAACAAATGTTCAACAGAAAAAAAATTAAACCAATAAGTTTAAATGAATTAAGTCTTTTTTAATGTTCAGATGTTGTATTTCTTTTGTAATAAATTTGTATAAAAGTATTTTATACAGATAAATGTTATAAATATGTTGTAGAAAATATTACTTAAATAAGCAAATAACTGTATAAGCACCTTAATATTTCTTCAAGGTGTTGTTAAAACAGTGGTAAATTTGTATTGAACAACGAAACAGTGTTGTTAGTAATTGAATTGTAAAAATATAAACTTTGTTATTTCGTCTAAAATTTTGTCCAAACAGCCTTACAATGTGTTATATGTGAAAATGTTTACATATTCATATTTGTATTTTCATAATTTTAAATATATACAAAATTTGAAATAAAAAGATTATATAATTCCTGGCGAATTATTTCAAATTAATGCTTTAAAGTAAACATTTTTGCAATGAATATTCTAAATTTTATAGAAATATCTTTTTAGTCACAAATTCAAGGAATGTAAGAAATATATTTCAGTATAATCGAAATATGTACAAACACGCAGCTTAAAGAAAAAATATATTTAAAAAGTAACATTCGAAGTTAGGTATGTAATTATATATATCACTAAAATTGTCATAGTTCATGTTATGACATAATATTTAAATGTGATCATTCGAAATGTACATCAACATTATATTAAAAAATTATTATTCAAAATATAACATTTAATTATTAATAATCTTATGTAACATAATATTGATTTCTTTTAATTAAAATATTATTCGCCTTATAAATGGTAAAGAGTTCTTATTGTTAGACATAAAAATTTACTAGAGTTGATAAACCAAACAAGCTAATGAACACAAATTTAAATAGAATTATATTATATAATATGTGTGCAATATGAATTTAAAGCTAAGAAATAATGTCTCTTTTCAAATAATAATATCTGTAAAATATTTTTTTTTCAAAGTCTGATATTTGAATAAATCTTTCATTTAAATTTTATGAAACAGTCCCAATTTAAATCCTGTTATTTGAAAAAGCACAAACATTCAGATTTATATTAATGTACTTCCAATATAAAAAAGCGTAAAACGATGTTTGAATAAGATTAAATTTTCCAAACTAGTTTCTTTGTGCTCGTTAAAACCGTAAAAATAAAATAGTTAAATTTTTACAAACTCTAAAAACGTGAAATGTCTCAAATTTTAGCGATGACTTAATGTTTCAAGGCAACATTTGTTTTCTGGTTGATTCAGTATTGTTTGTTGACATCTAATGCAGACAATGTTAAACTAAAGTATTCCGCCTGTGTTGAGTCCAACGCTGGAACTCTGTTAAATCAGTTTAAATTTCAATCCATTAATTTATCCAACCTTGGAACTCCAACATCCAAACTGAAATGTTGTTCCGCTCTTTATAATTATTACACTTTCAATAAAAATAATTGTAAATATGTATGATTAAGTACAAATAATCACTTTATAATAATACATTATAATTCAGAATATATTTATCAGAAATATGTTTGAATATAAAAAACATTTTATAAAATTATTTTCAAATAAGTGTAGATAGGGGACGATATTTATCAAATTTGAGGTACAAAAATAGACTATAAAACGAATTAAAATGTTCTAATGTATGTTACTGTATAAACAAAGAACTAAATACATCATTAAATTAATGTTTTATTAGCTTGTTGATTTATATTCTTAGGGATACATTGTATATATTTATATGTATATACACATATATATTTGGAATAATTATTTTAAATCTAATATACATTGAACCTAATGACAAAAAATTCTTTCACAATATTAGCTGAAGCAAGATTATATACATCTGATCTTAAACTGTTTCTTTCATCTCACTAATCTGTTTCGTGTGTTATTTATTTTTCCTTCGTCTCATTAGGACTTCTCGATAGATCGCGATTCTTCTAAAGAGCAATTTAAAATAATTTCCATTTCCATTCACTCTTTATTTTTCCTCAAGAGGACCCTTGCTTGATTCATATAGAGCACTGTTTCATTTTTTTTCTTACACGTATGCTGTAACAGTAACCATTTTGTTTTCTTCGAATTTTTCCTCAGTACCACTAGTAGAATGAAGCTAAAGTTACCGGAAACAATGTCGCTGAAGGGTGGTTAAATACTTCCTTTGGTATGAATTGTTTATTGGTTTTAGCTTTATCCAATATTTGTAAATTCGTTGCATACGAAAAAAAGTGAAAAAAGAAACGTCGATCCATTTGATATGTTCGAAATGAAAACGAGGTAATTAGAAACATATGACTATCAACTGACTTTGTGATAGTAAAATAATGAAATTTTTTAATCAATTAATTTAACGAGTCTGACTTAATTGTTTTTTTTTTTTTTCTATCGTTCTGGTTGTAAGATTCTGAAAAGAAATAAAACAACATCGCCAACACATCGTTTACTTACAATATAAATCGATTGAGACTGACGCTGAAAGAGGTTGGCTGATGTTATTGTTGGAAGCTTGACACGTGAAAATTGCATGAAGGTCCGACCTAGATAAGCTCTTCACGAGCAGTGTGTTCCGCCTCAGAGCCGGGAATTCTCCCGGTCCGTCTTTTGATTCCAACAATGTTTCGCCTCGCCACCACCTGACAGTTGGTTGAGGACGACCTAAATAAGTTGAATTTGCTTTTATTAGTAATTTACAAGTGTACAACATCAATAGCATACCCAGTATTAATGTTTACGTTATAACATTAAAATATATATATCGTAAAAAATCACGTTTTTTACTCAAATAAACTCTATATTTTGTTTGAACGGATTAGTTGATAAATTAGTTGAACGGAACAAGACACATGTTGAACGGAAAGTTTAGATTAAAGTTCCATCGTAAATCAATAGATTATACACTTTCTTCCCAATTTCGGTTAAGATATTACATAGGACCATTTTCCAAACGAAGATGTACATTATATGTTTGTATTATGTTTTTATTTATTTATTTATTAATTTATTTATATTTTTTGATACTATGTTTCCTAATTGCTCAATAAGAATAAATGTGATCGTATTATAATGCAAGTATATTTTATCAGTCTAAGGGAAATTACTGGCTAATTAATATATTAAATTAATTAGCATAGTATTTGATAACTACATTGGTATTAATATAAATGTATTATTTTGTTTGTATCATGTATGATGAATTTATTTGACTGATTGACCATGTATTCATTCTTATTTATTAATCAATTAATATAATGTTAGCAATATTTATGAACTGGTTATCAGAGCAGAAAAAATAATAGCTATAATTGTAAATACAATTTCTATCATGAGTTTTTATCTGGAAGCTGATATATTATTTTTAAATAATGGGAAATGGTGCAATAATAATATTATAATAGTATACACTGACATTTTTATAAATATTTATTCATACAATTTCATACTTACGAGCATATAAAAAATGTTTTAGAAATGTTACAGTTCGATTCATATAATCGTATTAAATAAGTTTGATATATTTATATACAAGATAATTAATTTTTTTTCAGTTATTATACAGTTAGTTATTATTTACTAACGTTTGAACCCTTTCTTGGTCCTCTTTAGAAATACTTTTTCTTATGATATTATATCTTTTTATAGTATGTCCTGCGCTATTTGTTCATTTTTTATTTATTACGTTAAAAATTTAATTTTATCAAATTATAAACTTTATTTTAATAATGTTTGATTATTGAATTAATTCAGTTCTTTTTTATTAAATTTTACTAAATTTAAAATAATAATTATATACAATTATTATATAAAATTTAAAATAATAAAAAAGAATTGAAAGCATAAAAATATTAAAATAAAATTAATAAATTATATTAAATAAGATTGTAAGAAAAATATAAAATTATTAGTTCAGTAAATAAAAAATGATCTACTTCTGTGAAAACTGAATTAAACATTTTATGATGTAAATGTTATATATAAACCACGTAGCTACTAAAAGTATTAAGATAAAAAATGTATATATAGAACATAGGAACTTTTTTGAGATTGACGAAATATTAGAACATCAAATTTATTTAACATTATGAAAAGGGATTTCTGCATATCTATATACATACTATAATATTTATGCACATAATACATAAATATTGATCAACTCAATGATCCATATATTGAATATCGACGATTTGACCTGATCAAGGATGCTTACGATTATGAAGGGTGACTAAATAACGAATGTGCTATGGAGTTATGATTTGATTATTATAACAAAAATGGATATTATCAAATTTTCACTACGATTCTGTAATTGTATGCGATTTATCTATCATACATGAGTTTGATATGACTTATATCATTTTTATAGTATTATTGATTTAATAATGAAACAACTGTAACTTATTTATACGTTGCAATACGACGTTTGTTTGAATTCGTGCATGAAATTCGAAATTACATTGGAATGTACATTGTAATTATAATTTTCATTTCAGATATTTATCGCATAAACAGTGTTCTTCATTGTTGAATTTAATTTTGTTTCTTTGTATTAAATGTACGAATAAAATTATTACTTTTAAATAAAAGAAATTAAATGTAAATTTAATAAAGAATTTATCTGTAAAATCTAGTTTATTTACTAGAAACTGTTAAAATTAAATTTGTAGAAATATTTTTAAAATTATTTCATTTATATTTTAATTAATTTATCTTTATGATTTTTGGCTGAGTTTCAGTCCTACTAC
>JABFOX010003067.1:0-10715 GCA_022817665.1 Axea sp. ZL-2020
TTGTCATATTTTATTTATTTATACTCATAAAATAAATAGCATATAATTTGAATGAAGACTGAATAGCAAAGCAGAACATTTTCTGAAAATTAACAAAATAACACTAACAAAAACTGATTAAAACAGTAATATAATATATATAAAACGATGTTCCTATTTATAGTTAAACTAACTATTAAGTATATGTATTAAATACTGTAATATTAAATGTCTGTCCTAGTTGTTTGTGCGTTTTACAGTTTCTATTTCATTATTTGATTCCTTGAAATACTTTTTTTGAAGAGAACATCCATACAAGCATTTTTACAAAGGTGCATCCTCAGCTTTTGTGTTTATTTTGCATTTAAATTAACATTTAAGAATTAACGTGATATTGCAAACTTGGACATTATATAATTTGCTATTTTAATCAATTGTAGTTTTGCTATTAAAAGAAAGTAAAATAAAATTATAGTTAAATATTTAAGTTGTTATTTTAGTTTTACAAGCTGTTTTTTTTGCTTTTAGCGTTGTACAAAAATGTTCGACATTTCCTGTTTTGTGTAACAATTCAAATACTTCGTTCAAAAAACTTGAAATGAGTATACAACAGAATAAGCTGATGATGCAAACAAGATACAAGGAATTAAAAAAGCACTTCGAGTCAATCACTGACGATAAGCGCAAAGTCAATGCGCAATACGTTTGTCAGTTTTAGTAAGCATTTCTAATCTCGAGAATGCAATTTATGTGAGAGTTAAGTGTATTCAGATGCAAAAGTGTATGCAAAAATTAAACAACGAAGAAACACGCTATATTACAAAGTAATGACATTTTAGGTTCATGATGATTTTGAATTAATATCGCTTCATCGGTTAATGTAATGTAATTCCATCAAGAATCATTATCCGTCAGCTTTAGGTCTGTAAAGGGCTTTTTCTTTGCGTTATCAAAGTGCACTGTGCACGATCTAAAAAATACTCCACCCGACATAGTCTCATCATCAAATTTCTCTATTCAGTCTGGCATGAGTTGATTAACCTAAATAGAATATTGTCAAGGATAAGTGGAGTCTACTTGCTGTTGCAAGTAGACTTCGAACTCTTGATCGAAGTCGGATTATTCGTAATCCAAACAGAATTATCACCTGTTTCGATTGGAATCAGAATGTCACAAAGTATGATTTTTTCAATTTTATTTAGATATCATAAAATCATTTAATTCCGTACATACTTTTTACAATTCATTTTATTTTTGTCAATATTTCAAATTAATTCAGGTACGATTACAAATGCCGAACATTAACCATCACAAGTTTATTTTTTAATGAATATATCTTCCCGTTTTGCCATGTTGAAAATTGATACATTGTTTACCGTTGTTTCAGTTACTCGTGTCAAATATTATCGCTAAGTTATTAACGACGCATCGTAAAAATCGTGCCATAAATTGGACTGGCAATATTTTTAAAAAAGCATAAATAAGCAAATAAAGAATGTTAAATATATCTATAAATCAATTAGACTTTATTTTGATACCAATAAATCATCAGTCAACGTTAAAATGAAAATGAGAGATGAAAAAATTTCCCTGTTTCTCGAAAGCCACCGAAACTTTTACTTGCTGCAAATCGCCACACAACGATAACTACCAAACCGATCGTGTCACGTATGAATAACGAAGACGAACCGTGGAACAGAAAGGGCACCCGTCGAAGACTCACGCGGCGCATTAGTCGAAGACGAGGACGCGCGTGAGGGCCCTCGACGTTTATTCCGGTGCATCGTGCGCTCGCATTAGGCGTTTCGCACATTGTCTTGGGCGTCGGGCCCGGACCGATGACGCGATAGGACCCCCCGCGAGCGTTCCCGCGTTGGGCACCCGGGCGTCGATAATGTTCCACAAGCCCCGATTCCACGTTGGGCCCCCCGTACGACAAATCGGACCTCCTGCGTCGGTGATGTCTTTTCTTGACTTCGTCCAGTCTCGCGGAAACATCGCTGATATGACTTTCATTGCGAACATTCCAACGGGCGACAAATATTCCCGGTGGGTCCCGACTTGTGTGGGAAACTCGCCCTTGATCTGTGCACTCAAATCGAATCGCAACCAGTCCTCTTGTGCGCCGAATAAAAAACGAAATAGTCATTTCCTCGTACCAATTCACTTCACGTTCCGCAATGCTGAATTACGAATGAGCAAATTAATAAGGACTCCGTTAAAAACGATAATGACGTCTTACATGATTTGATATTCGTCATGATGCAAAAAATTTATGTTTCAAAAAGTAACAAATAAATTACGCCCGTCAAAGGGCCATTCGTCAAATGAACAAAGTAAAGTATTTTATTGCTTCACTGGTACGCGCAATTAAATTGTATAAAATATGGAAAGAAGGCAGATAGAAAGGATCGGTACAATTTTATCGCTGCTAAAATTCAGCCATGATCAAATCCAACGTCTAACTAATCTAACTTAAGAAATATTAACTTGTTAAGTAGTTAATAAAGCAATGCTATGGATCTGATAAACTGTATTAGAATACTATATTCAAGTTTGAAATGAATAAAGTTTGAAGGTACTTGTGCAGAATTTTCTGTTTGCTGGAGATTTTTCAACTGTCAAAATGTTCATTTATTTATTTATTTTTTATTTTACAATTTGATAACACTTACGTGTAATATTCAACGCGCCACGATAAATCCGTACGTAAGAAAGAGATGATCGATGGACAAAAATTTCCCCCGCGGTTCTACTCTTTATCGAAATAAATTGTATTGTAACGAACTAAACAATTTTGGGTTGAAAACGCACGCATTGAAATTATCATGAATAACTGAAAGGCAAATAAAAAAGACGGAGAAAGAAATAACCACGTGGAAAAGCCATAGTTGCCCCCGTCCTCCCTGCTCGTTCCTCTTGGCCCTTCCTCGTAAACAATATGCCATCGTGTTCACGTCAACGGATCGATGAGTGGTTGCTGCTGCCATGGTACAATGCCATCTTATGACATTTTTAAATTCAACCGTCGGTACTTAAGTGCTCGTTAGATATTTCGCGTAGCCTTTGTGTCCGCTCGAAGCAAACTGATTTTGCCGTGTGCAAGGCCGAAACAAAAGCGGCAAATTTTTATAACGGTCGAAAAGTCGGCCCTGGAGAACACGGCTGATATGTTTTTACAATGTGTTATTCGTTAAGATGGATTGATCAGGGGGTTCGCTTTTTGTTTTAGTTCCAAAGTCTAGCGGCTGCTTTACGGGTTGCTTCTGGTCTTGACAGAATCGAGACTCTTTATTTGTTGATCATGAGAAAAATGATGTTTGATGGGTTATGAGATTAGAAATGAAATACGTTGTGCGTAGCACGGAGTAGAACTGTACATATTTGTTTTAAATTTGTCATTTGGGTAGGATGATGCTGCTTTTTTAATGATACGCGAATTGCTTCACGGTGTAAAGGGAATCGAAATACTGTACAATCTGTAATCGATGTTTTGAACTCGAATCCAAATGTGTTTGTTGAAACGTATACAATGTGTCTGATATAAGTACAAATATATTTCAAAAGAAGGAGAGAAATCCTTGAACTGCAAGCAAATTCTGTTTGTTTTATATCAGAGCAAATGTTTTTAAAATTAAACGGTTACAGGTTTTATTCTTGACTTCATTCCTTACGTCGTGTGCCGAAGAAAAAATTGTACCTGCAAAAATTCACGAATGAAATGTTCCGTGCATTCCGTAAGATGCATTCATTGTTTGTCAAATTAATGGAATTAAAAGAAGTGTGCATAATGATATTTATATTTTTGAAATTAATTTAATACTCGTTATTCCTTGCAGGTACATTAAAAATAATAAAGTGTGTTGAAAATGATGATGTAAAATAATTCATGACTCTTGTATTTGGTAAAAATATATAAGTAGAGAATCTAAGAATCTAATGTGTATTGTAAAAAAAAAGTCTAATTCCATTAGTCGTTGTGTAATCCATTTGTCACAACACTGAATGAAATTTTATATATACAGTATAATTTTACACAAACAAAGTAATTTTACACTCAATATCAATGATGTTTTAATGTTGTATTTGATGGAATAAAAAATACATTTAAAATAAAAATTTAATAGCTATTTTTTGATTGAATAATTATAACGGATTATTGCGAACAGCTCTTCAAACAGCTGCAAAAAAAAAACATTTTTATTTATTTTTTATTCCAGTGAAGTAGACGGTTGCCGGTACGAATTAAAAAGTACATGTTAAAATACACTTCGAAGCGTAAAAATACACTGGCTTAGAAAAAAAATTAGTTTCACTAAAACAAAAATAGTATTACATTTGATGTGTAACATTACATCGCGTATAATACATTAATACAATTTATTCTGTGTTATCACGTCATAAATGTATTTCTCCATCACATTTAACGTAAAGTAGTACATGATTTTACATCTATTCTTTACAATCTACACAAAATTTATAATGACAGTATCAATTGATGAACTAATGTAATTTGAATTTCAATCAATTTGATATTTTGTTCTATTTACGAATATTTTACAATATTTTACAATACTTTTTCATATTTCGTAAATTCAAATATCATCAGTATGTTTTGGCAATTTAATTGTCATAATAAAATTCATCATGTCTTTAAACCGTCAGGCAAATTGTGAACTTTTAAACTAAATACTCTTTTAATCAGTTATTTATTATGTCAATTTTATGACTCACACAATACAGATATTGTGTGTCAATTTTACACCTTATTTTATTGTACATTTTAAAATAATTATAAGAACAAAAATTTATTTTTATATTGTAAATTTGATGGAATGAAAAATCCATCACTTATTCAATAATAAGTGTACATTTACATAAAATGAATGTGCGGGCACTTATTTAAACACTTGTACGTCATTCGATTGTTAAGTGTTTTTGTACAAAACTTTGGAAAATAAAAATAAAAAAAAAAATAACAACAAGCTTAATTGCAAACAGATCATTTTATGATTTCTACATGATATTAACTCATGTTTCGATCATACATTATAAACACGTTTTAGAGATTTAATTTCAATATTAAAACCCAACTATATCTATAGTATGAATTTAACACTTAACGGAAGGTTCATTTTTTTCCAACTTTCACGATTTCCAGACATTTTAAAGAAAATTAAATAAACATGTATGCAAATTATATGTAATGTAATGTTAAACCAAAGTACTTTATTATTTCCAAATTAATGCACTTTTACACTTAATACTGCATTTTAACATATATGTGTAATTTGTACTGCCAAACTCACAACGAAATAAATAAATAAATAAATAAATAAATAAATAAAAACGTTATGTTGCTTAGATGCAAACATTCTGCAATCGATTGATATCTGATTATCTGATAAAATTATTACACCAAAAAAATATGTATTAATTTCGTAATTTGAATGCTTAATTTTTAGTATTAACGAAATATAACTTAAACGTGTCATTGATAACGAGTGTAAAATTATACTATTTATGTAAAATTTCATTACATTTAGTAATAGCTGGATTATGCAATATGTATATAACGGATTTTTACATTTTTCTATAATGTACAGCGTATGATTATTAATCAAATAATAAATAAACAAAATTTAAATATTATAATGTAATGAAATTATACATAACTTTGTATTTAATACTATAAAAAGTAATATTATTAACAAACAAATTTATTGCTACAGTTTATTTTAATGGAGATACAAACATTATATTTTTTTTTTCATATAATTCGGTTAGAGGTTTGTGATTCATTCATAAAATGAATGATATAATCGTATTGATGTGCGAACATTTTTATAAGCATTATAAATTTGGTGCTATTTTTTCAATTATTTTTGGGTCTTTTTTGGATTAATTTTGGGTCCTACATAATTATATATTGTGCCATCACATTACCCTTAATGATGCAACAACATTAATGTCAATGTCTATATCCAAAATTAAAGAAACACAAATATTATTTTCTAAAGAAATACGTCAATGCAATTTGTACTTTTTTTATGATTTCAACCTTTTTAAACTTGTACAACTTCTGCTTAAACACAAATACAATTCTTTATACGCGTACAATTAATTATCAAATAGTTGAAAATATTAAAAATGTTTTTTTTTTCAAAATGTTTCAGATGCATCATCAGAAATCATTTTCAACGCGCAGTTTCAACAGCTGTAACCCTCCCTGGTATGTAATTATACTTTCTGTGCTTATGTTTATGTTTTGTAAATTGCATTATACTGAATATTTTATTTCAATTATTTTATATCCGTTATTCAATCGATATTTATCAACAAAGAATGAAATCACAATACAAAATATTTTTGACACATTCGTTTTGCGCCACCTGCAATTAATACATTTACAAATACTATCTTTCAATACCGATATTTAAAATAGATACCATTTGTTTTTTATTCCACCATTTATTTATAAACAAGGTTTATTAACAACAAGTGCTATTAAAAATATTATTATACATAACAAAACACTTATTTCCAATAAAAAATTAATGAATACCTTAGATCACCAAATAATAATTTGATTGGTATTATTCTTACAATCATTATAAGTACCCATTTACAATAATTATGCAACATTTGATTTTACAATAATTAAACAAAACAGAGAAGTGTGTCTCAAATACATTTCTTTCTTACACCACTTATTATCATCTGAAATTGTATCCGGCACGTATAAATTTTTCTGTCAACTCAATAATAAATTAGCTAAAACAACACAATAACACTTTCAATTCGTTAAAAGACAGTCACCTGCATGAAATTCACAAAGTGTCCAAAATCTGCAACGAAGAGTCGCTTCCAAGTTCGTATAATCCGAGAATTAAGTCATCACTCCCCCACGAGATCCCGTTGTCAATCGCAAATGAAACAAACAAAAAAAAAACAAAGCCAAAAAAAAAGAAAGAAAGAAAGAAAAAAGAAAATTAACAAATTGCAAATAAAAACAGTCTCGGCCAATGATCCTTTCAGTAGCATCTTTTATTTTTCTCCGCGTCTTTTGACAATCTCAACGTACGCAAATACCATTAACCGAATTTGCTACTTAATGGGTGGAGTTTGCGGGGCGGCGCCACGGATGCAGGGGCGTGGCCTTTTAACCAGCATCCTCGTCCCCTTTCCTCCCCTCGTTTGCCACGTCTGCATTCCATGACTGCCGAAGTGTTCGTTTATCCATGAATTGGCATCTGCCGGGTGGCGATACGAGGGGGAGAACGGGGAGAACGTCGAAGACACACTCGCCCCCTACTGTGATTTCATAAAATCATCGCGATTCCAACGATTTCTTCGAACTACCGCGCAGTTACGTCGAACGTCTGCGTCGCTGACCGCAAGACGCGCGCCCCTTAGTCTCCCGTGGCCTTTTTGCACACTGACCAATTTTTCTCAAATGTCATCGCGCAGTCCAGACAACAAGAATTTGCTCCAAAACAAAGCAAACAGAGCCTCCTTGTATCAAGAAGAATCTAATTATTATTACGAGTGGATTTCTTCCGTGCGAAAGAAGAGACTGTTCAAGTCGACCAAAAGCCACTGGCGGGCGTCGGATTTTGACAAGCATTTTCTCGAGTGCGAATGTCAGTGTTTTGTCTTGGTTTCTTTCTTTTATTTTTTGTTTTTTGTTTATTATTATTATTATCATTATTATTACTTTTTTTGTTTTGTTTTGTTTTGTTTGTTTTTGTTTACACCGAACACAATTGCGTTGTGAGTTTACAGTGACGAATGCCGTAAAGTTACAATGAACGCTTCAAATCACAAGGATGAACATTGTAAAGTTACAGTCCTTTTCACTGTGAATTTACGTCGAGTTTGTTCGGTGTGAGTTGAAACATCCTGCAGCTTTTGCCGACATTTTGAGTTGAAATCGATTGCATTTCAAAGTGTACCACTGTGTGAACATGTTTGATGGAAAATATTTTAATATCAATCAATGGTTTTTAAACTGAAATTTCACTTTTGCTGGTATCCCATTATGCGTTGGTTAAAATTAGTGTAAAAAGTCAATAATTTTGTTAAATCAGTTTTCAAATCTCACTTCTTTATACACGGAAAAATATATTCGTACGAAGAAGATGCACTTATACTTGTAGAGTCGTGTTTGCAATTCAGTTTGTCAATGCACGAAAAAATTCGATACTTTTTCTTTATAAATACAATGAATAATTATTATTATGCAAACCAAATAACAGATTAACGTGATAATTTGTTTTTTTTTTCTTTTTTTTTTTTCTTTTTTATTTAAGTCTCGCTCCAAAAGAAGCAAAGCTTTCGTTGTTTTTTCTCAGTGTTCGTTTTACTCTATTTTCAACTGTTAAACAACGTCGTAAAGTGGTTACGATTTGTAGACGTTTTATTGACTTCACACGTCACTTTTCTATCCTGGAGATTAGTTGAAACTTATCAACCTTTTAAGTAAAATAAACAACAACTCTCTAATTAAATCCGAATTTGCTCAGCCAACAAATTGTTTGAAGGCAAAATCCACTTGTTTATCACAATAACAATGCAAAGTTTCATTAACATGAACGGACTTTAATTATAAATAGTGCATGACATCAAAAGAGGTCGCACTTTCTTAATAAGCTCGAAAAATACGTCGCGAGTATATTTTTTTAAGAACTGCACAGTTCTTAAAACATGTTCTGAAACATGATTCTATTTTCTCTGCTGAAACTGTTGTCTAATTATTTTAATTAGTTTCCTTTTAGTAATGAATTATATAATAAGGTACAGTCGCTGTACAAAAATGACTTTAAACACCATAATTTATGATGCAAATTTAACAAAATCGCGTGAAAGCGAGGAATTTGTTTGCACTCACAGGAGTGTCATCATCATCAGAAAAAAATTACTTGCAAAAACAAGTCGTCATAAATTCGAAAAATATTTTTTGAATAAAAAAATGTATTTAAATTTACGTATTGATAGTATAAGTAATAATACAGAAGTGTACATTTTATTATAACTGAGGTGTAGTATTTTTATTTTTACGCGTGCAATAAAAGTTCGTATGTATAATAAAAGTGATTCGTGTATAATTAGAGGTAATTATTAATTTGGTTATATTTATATATCAAAACTATTTGACACGATATTGTGTATGCAATTAATTATAGCTAATTTTAAATGGTAGAAATAATTAAGTTTATATGCCCATAATTATAAAAATAAATAAATAATTTAGATATAATAAAAACAATTTAAAAAAATATGTCTACCTATATATGCATATACTTAAGAGATCTGGATGTTCAGTCGGAAGTACTGATTTACTGTAATTGCCCAATTTTAAATGCACAGAATCTTTCCACTAGGTCACTTATTTTTTATTAGTTAAAACAAAGTCATAACACAATTTGTGTATAAATGTGTACAGTTAAGGTATGATTGTTTGCGTGTAAGGGGTGGAGAACAAGGAACATTATTTTCCATAATGAATGATAGTATTGGTACAAAATATAAAGCTCAAAAAGTAAGACAAAATTTTTTAATCATCATTTATTGATATTATTTTCATTGCTATAAGTGTACGTCTTTTTGACATATAAAAAAAAAAATAAATAAATAAATAAAAAACACAAGAAAGTGAGTACATAAAGTCAAGAAATAAATGATCATCAGAACGCTCATTTCGTCTTTGTATATTTCGTCATTTCGTATATCTTAGCAATCAAAATAATACTTTAAAATTAATGAATTAATTAATGAATTTCTAATTTCAGTTAAAACTGACATTAGACAACTTCGTGTATCATCTCCATTAAAATTTAACAACTATAAAAAAATAGTTAATCTTTTGCAAATTTAATTTTTTAATTTATTTAACAAATATTTTATTTTATAATTTTATTTCATTTTTGTTTTAAGATTTAATTTTTTATTAGACCTTTTTATTTAAACATTATCGTGTCTAAACTTTTGTGTTTCAAAAGTCATTTTTATACAGATTAATATTGCAATTTATATATTTCATTTTAAATTAGTTTCAATTATTATTCAAGTATTTATTTTTGGTGGTTACTTTATTATAATATTAAACAAGTTACTTGCAAAATTGTAACTTATAAAATAGATATATTACGTATGTTATATTTTTATAAATAACATTATTATTAGCAAAATGCATAATATTTAACAAAGTTCATATATGTTCAGAATCATAAGTATTGTTAAAAGAGCAAAATATTTATGTCTTTAATATATAAAAGTATATATAACATTTGATAACATCGATTATCATGTAGCTGTAATTTAGTTTCTTCCTATGGCAGGTTTAGAATTTAAGAAATTCGTATGATGATCATATTTTAATTTCTTAAATAGAAATATTCAATTAAAATTAAAATATATTTATTAAGACTTAATTAAATAAGCACATGTATTATAAAAACTTTTATATTTTCTGAAATAATTTATTAAAATATTTACAAAATAAGACCTTAAAAATGGATTCCAATAATATAATTTATTGCAATTACAAATTGGTAACAAATTTATAAAAAGGAATTTAAATTTCAAGATTTGTGATATAGTTGTTATACTGATAAAATATTAAGGCAATTGTGTAGAACTACTACCTCCTCCTAACTAAGGGGTTTTTTTTAATCCATGTATTTTTCAACGCTGATGACGAATCTGAAAGAACTTTGCGGCGCGATTTTATCCGT
>JABFOX010003068.1:0-10715 GCA_022817665.1 Axea sp. ZL-2020
GCAGTGTCGGCCGCGCGACGTGTCGTATTGTTTTTGTTTTGCTCCAGTTGGCGTTTCGTGACCTTTCCTCTCCCCACGTGGAGACGCTCTTTCGATTTTCCAATTCATAAAAGTGCGTCCGCCTCCCTAAGATTCGGTGTCACGTCGTGAGCAGAAGCTCACGTCGACTTCGATTTGTTCGTCTTTTTTTCCACTAAAAGCTAAAACATTGTTTCCATTTTCTCACATAAATTGTGTTAGGTTAAGTCGCCGGCAAGATTGTCAAGCGTAGATGACACGTTTTCTTACCGGCAATTGTGAAATAGCTGCGAAATTCTCACGATGACGATTCTTTGATATTTGTAACGGACAGGTTTTTAACATGATAAAAATCATATGTTGGTGCGGGCTTGAACACAATGGTCGAGTTTGTGATGCAAAATAAAATAGCAATAGATTAACTGAGTCAGTAGTTACAAACGTATTGATGAAGTATCAAGGATAGGTGTAATGTATGAATTGTAATGATATATTTTAAACACGAATAATAAGTTGATAAAACTTTAAACAAGCGATGATTAATAATTTGTTTATATTATTAGCCACCACTGTCATTCACTGAATCATCAGTTCCATCAATTTGGTACGTCAGCAGTTTTTTTCTAATTCGTTAATTTTATTTGGAATGTTATATTTTTAAAAGAATCTTTGTTGATAAATTATTTGATAATAAAATGAAAAATACTGAAAACTCTCGTGGAGCATTTTGTGAATTTTCTTTGAACAAAACTGGGCTGCGTTTATTAAATTACATGAGAGACTAATTGTAATATTCAAACTATTAACACTTTTCAATGAATTAACGAGATAATTAAATTAACTTAAATAATGCTGTAATTTGCAGTTATTGTCAAAGAGATGTTTTAACACTGCCATTAAAAGTGGTATTTACTGTTTATTGCCTATAAATGGCAATAGTTTATTGAGTCACTTGTAGTTACAAATGACTTGTTACACAATTTGTTAGTTGACCTAATTGACATTTATAGAGTTAAACTAATTAAGTTTCTGATATCAAATTAAAAAAAAATACATGGTTAAAAATTGATTTTATTGTACAATAATAAAATTACAATTAATGAAATAACGTATTTTAAATCAGATTTAGCAGGTATTTAACTTAATAAAAAAATGGAGGAAGATTTATTTTATTCAAGTAAAATAAATAATACATTTTGCAGAATGATTTATAGTTAACAGTAGTGCATTTATAAATAATATAAATTTAACATTAACTTATTATGTGGGTATAAAATATAATTAAAACAATTAAACAAATTTTTTATTTTAATGTATGAAATCTATTTAAGTATTTGAAATTTTGTGTTCAAGTGACATAATGTTATATTCATTATTTGTACTGTTTTAAATATACTAATAAACAAATTTCCGTTTAAATGTTATATTGACTAACACGATGAGAGTCTATTACAATACACAAGCGAATAGGAAAAAAGACATTTCTTTGTATAGATATCTCAAGTCCATTATTACAAATATTACGTGTACGTGGTTATGAAAATTTTATGAACTCTAATAAAAAACAAAATAAATAACATTTATATTTTTAAAATAATATAACAAAAAACATTAAATGAGTTTGTTATTATGATTATTTTTAATAAGCAAGGCTTTGTTTTACATCTTTAGTTGTTAAGACAGAACAATATTAAAGTTTAAAAACTTAATGGTCTTTTCAGTCAGCTACTTTTGTTAGTTTTAATGACATTGGCATGCTAATAGAACTAAACTAAAGAACTCACATAAATATAAATTTACATTTATTTCAGAAAAAAATTTTAAGAAATAAGTCTATTTATTTATTTTTGTTTAATTTGGCGTATGTTAATATTACTTTAAAATTATTCAAATTACTTTGTAACACATATTAAAAGACAAAAAATTAGAAGGTTTTTACTATTTTCAATATCACAGGATATTTGATTAACAATCAAGTGTATGAATATTTTAATATTTTATTGTGCTTTATATACATAAATCTATATAGTCTACCAATTAACATTTATAAATCTACCAACTATATACACACTTGATATTTGTATACAAAATAATAATAATTACATGAAAAATCAATATATAATTATTTCATACAATTTACATCTTTTTAGACAAACAACATTTCTGTAACAAACAAATAGATATCAATGTTCACTTATTTGCTAATAATAATTTTTTTGTATCCACACAATACTGGAATTCCTGAGACCATTAGTATCTATAATACACTGTACAGTATAAATTTTTAAACTATCAATATATATATTCTATAAATGCAACAACTGAAATTAGCATTACATCATTTTAAAACTTATCGCATTAAGCTTACATTAAATTGAATAAAATTGTGTAACGGTTGATGATTGTATTTCAATTTGTCCCATTTTGAATTGAAGTTGTCGTAGCCATCGGAGAAGTGCCGCGTTGGAATCTTGCTTTTTGCAAGATAAGTTCTCCATAACTTGGTTTGGTGAGAAATTGCGACAATTCTGTAATCTCATCTGCAAATTATTTGGCAACTACGACAAATAAATAATTATGTAAATTCACTGCACAAATGCAAGTTTCATTTGTCAATAGATGTATCATAAATTAACAGTTTACCTGAATATGATGAGAAAATAGAATGGGATTCCACATTGGTAACAATTTATTTAGAACAATTGACCTGCATTCTAGTAATGCTTCCAACAAACTCATAAAGTGCAAGCTCATTATTTCAGCCAGCTATTAAAAACGAACAAAAAGTAAAATAGTACGGATGAAACGAAATAAACCAAAAAGTTTACAGTTGATAGTTATTTTTAAAAACTCACAGCTTTCGTTTGAGAAACCAGTTGCAAAATGCAAGGAGTAACTTTGCCCCAAAATTCTAATAGTATATTCAAAGTGACATTATGGCTGTCACTGTTGCTTGAATTGTTCTTTGAAATTTCTTCTAAATATACAGTCCATAACTGAAAAATAAAGATTTGCAGTAGAATAATATTTGATCAATCGCTTTGTTAATCAGGTTATGTAATTCAATGTTACCTGGCATAAAATGAATGCGTGGAACAGAGAAGACATATGGTGTACAGAAGCCTTATATTGTTCGGGAAATCCAGACAGAATAACCTGGATATGATCAGCTATATGACACGAACCTTCTTGAGGAATTGGTTGCGCTGTTGGTATTGGTGGATTATGCGTTTGTGTATTATTGTTATTAGAGGCACACATAGCTGTATAAGTTAAAGATCCCAATAATAACCAGGACAGTAGTCGTATATGACTAACACAGTCTACGTACTCTCGAACCCTTTGATAAAATTAATTACAAAATTATTGCTTAAACAAGGTCAATAAAAAATATAAAAATACCTATTAATAAAAAGATGACATTACATTTAGACTGAACATTACTCATAAAAACAAATGTCAAAGCTTGAAACACATTTTTTTCGCTTGGTAATAATGCAAAACAAATAAATTTTAACGATTTTCTTGAAACTTAGTAATATAAAGAAATTAATTTGCAGTTATATAATGGTTTATCTCAACTATTGTTTTGATGTATTTTACACAAATTACTTACAACAGTTAAAAAAAATGACGGCAAATAAATATTTAGCTTGAGTAATGATTATTTTTATTTTTAGAAAAGAAATGAATTTTTTTCTTGCTGCATTTGATCAGTGATGTTGATGTTGAATGTGAAATTGATGTAATTACTTTAAATATAAATACATTCAAAAGTAATCGTAATTCATAAATAAAAGTATTTGTAATTTATTACAAATAAATTAATTAATGTATTTTATCATTTCACAGTTTTAAATAACTGTAAACAGTTTAAATTTTAATACTGGCATGTTTTATATAATTTCATGAAAGATTTTTCTTTAATTGTTTTGGATGAATTATAATAACTGTATGTTTATTATAACATGTATGATTATTATTATAAAGTCCAAAAAAAAGTTCTACACAATGATTAAAAACTTAGCAGTATTTAAGTAATATTTAAATTATATTAATTATCTTTCTTTAATAAACACTGTAATTCTGGAAAAGAATATAATCGGATTAAGCACATTTATATAAACTCTGATGATGTGCAAGTTTCATTTAAAAAAATCTATAAAGCCTGTTATAATTGAAAATAAAAATGATATTAAAAAGGTTCATTTAACGCAAAAGTCAATTAAGTAGCTCCTGAAAACATACACGCAAAATGATCGTTAATTAAGGTAATAAGCTTACGCCGAAGTGGTATTATCTAGTCTGTTAATTATAAAGTACGTCTATATAAAATCTTTTCTTGATAAGGTATTCAGGTACTTAACTGTAAATATTGTATCTTCTACAGATCTAAACAAAAATTGAGTGCTTAAACACGATTATAATTAAAAATGTCATCTAACAGTTATTGATTTCTTTAGCAACGCTCCTAACAAATAAATCATGAATTTTATTATCTTGAGTTCTGGATATTTAGGTACGAATGAAATTTTAATTCTCCTCTTTTAATCCAATAAAATAACGTACAATTTCATCTTGTTAACTTACCCTTGCTGTAACATAGAAGGAGTACTGTAAAGCCACGGTAAATATCTTGAAATGGCTCGATTTTCTCTGTTATTTCCCCTGGTTATTTCCAAAGCGAGATATTGAGCAAGGCCACACTTCAACGTTCCACCCAACGTATCTTCGTTTAGCCCCGATTGCATGCCTTTGCTGTAACTCTGAAACCAGCAAATATCTTCCACTTTTAACTAAATTTATGAACAAATAAAATCATTTACAGCCAAAATTGAAGTAAAAGTAATACAACGAAGTGTCAAAGTTTATAGAATTTTAATACCGTACAATTTTTAATAATTTTAATTATAAATTATATTAAGATTATTTTATATTAATTGTGCCAAAGTATAAACATGAAGCAAAATACAAATATTAAATTGCTTACCTTGATTCTGCTCATTGTATGAAAATCCACCAAAAATTCTAAAATATCTGATAATTGGTTTCTCAAAGATTCGGATGCATTAGTGTTATAAATGAGGGATGTGTCGATATGAATATCTTCCAATGGAATAGTCGTTGGTAAAACTCCACCTACATCCTGTAATTAATTACAAATCAATAACTATGTTAAGAAGCTCTTCTAATAATCATTTCTGATATTAATATTTTTATTCAGCAAACGTATTATCTTACTTGAAGAACGAAATGCAAAAGCAAAAGGAAATTAGTATCGGGAATCGTTGTTTTGAATTTAATCGCTTGCACGAGTTCATAAACTATAGTTCTGCTGAGGAAATGTTTGTCACGGTCGCGCGTAAATGCACGGTGGCAAAGGTAGCACAGATCCGTTAAGAAGCTATATTTTAGAACACAGTTTTGAATGGCGTAGCTCAGAACTTTGGAAAATGGATCTAGCATTCCCTGTAACACAAATAACGCAACACTGACAAATGAAGTTCGATGAATAACTGTGTCACAATACACAGTTTATTTTAAGCGCATTCCATTTTTGGCGCGCTATGAAATTTAATCAGCGTTCATTGTAAATTCTGAATTTCAAATGACTTTCCAAATTTGCAAATTTGTGGCGTGTGGCGCATGAATTAGAATTTTAGATTACCTTTGATTGTTGAATTCCTGGAACCTTTAGAACCGAGACCATGATTCGTAGGAGAGGTGTCATGTCCTCGATGGATGATAATACTAGGACAATCCTGCGGAAAAAGCCATCAAATTGGACTATTAAACCAGCCCAAGTTACTGTACCTGGACCTAAACCGGCCTCCAAAGGAAGACAATCTAAGTAACAAGCAATATTGTGTAGAATCACAGGAAGTCGTTCTATTGGTAAGGATTTCTTTGCGTTCAATGTCTGAAAATAATCATATTAATTATAAATAATATGTTATTTATTTTATACGTGATTCTTTAATGAGCTGTAACTCTAATAGAAATGTTTGTTAAAAAAAGAAGCCCCAGTAGGATTTTTAATATTGTATAATATTTAATATTTTTGCAGTATAATATTTCATTATTGTATATAATTTATTTCAATGGTTTCATTTTAATTATCAGTTATAAGTTTATTCCGAACTAACTTGAATTTACAAATGGTAAAGATTATTAGGTCTTGTTTCATATTGTTGACTGTAATTTCAAAAATTTATATACGGGAGTTTGGAACTGATTTTTGTAAATGAGTATTACAAATTGATAATTATATTCGGTATTATTATTTGTATTCATTAGAACTATTATTATAATAATAAAACTAAGATTATATATTATAGTTTTCCTTCTATTTAAGTTAATAAATTATGGTATGACATTTTTAGCAATTTCATTGTGATTTGATTTGTTTGAAATTATTTCTGTACGGCATTTTTCAAATATTACACATTAATATTACAAATATTAATTTACAAAAATATATAATTAATTAAAAAGTTTATGTTTATATAATTTGAAATTACTACATTTATGAAATATCATATGTCAGAAAATTGAATTATAATATATTAAACGTAATAAAATGTGAAATATAAAATACGTTTTGTTAATCCCTTGTCGTATCATTCAGCTCGCCAAAATTCGGGCCCAAATGATATAAGACGATACTCGAGAACAGTTGTAATACGAGCTAAAAGGTGAATATCTGTAACATAGCTATTTGCTTTTCACAACTGATACAACTTTTGTGGATTTCAATACTAATTTAATTCTGTTCAATTTTAAAATATTTTACGAGTTAATTTATTTCACATAAACACCACGACACTCGTTGGCCCGACTTTCATTTCACGAGTCTGATTCGTGGTATTCATGTTTGCTACAAAATTTATACCACGAGTTAGGCTCGTCAAAATGCGGCAAGGGGTTAATTAAAACAGAATTATACTTTAATTTTATTTTCCAAATTATTTTCTGTATAATTTTGTAATATAAAAAATTAACTATAAATTATTTAATAGGTAAATTAAAATATATCGTCTAATTCATATTACTTCAAATTTATATTATACGAATAATATTTTTGTAATTTAAAATTAAGTTTTTTATTTTTGAAAATTTTAAAACAAATTATAATTAACATAAACAATTATACATCATTTTGTTTTAACTTTATCCTTGATAAAATAATATTATGCATGAATGTTACCATTAATATTATTATGACAAACTTCATATGTATAAAATTATTCGTTAAATGAAAATATAATACATCTTTCTTACATTTGAGTATGTTGCAAGTTTTATAAGAAAGATGAGAAGTGGATTTAAAACAAAGATTTTACTTTTGAATACGTATTATTTTGAAATATAAATTAATGTTATAATTTCAATTACACACATTTTATATAGTTTTATAATCTAATTAATATATCACTTAATATATTTCGAGTAAAAATTATATGAATTAAAGTAAAATTTTTTAATTATTTATTTTATTTTAACATCATAATATGGTATAAAAAAACTTAATTATGAAAATTTCGAAAAATATGTTGAAAAAATTATATTAATTTATAATTTGATAGCTGATAGATTAAATTAGTTTTCGAGTTTTTAAGAAAATATTGTTAAGCCATAATAATAATTGTAATGAAATATATTCTCATTATATTTCAGCAAAATACAACATTTTTGTGCTAAAATAATTTGCATATATAATTTTAGAGAATATAACTAAAATATCTTAAAATGAATGTACTTAGCAACGCGTTTAGTTTATTATATTTTTAAATTATTATATTTCTTATTGCAATAGAATATTTTTACTTAAATGAAACATGTGGTTTAGAATAGAAATATTTGCACTTGACACTTTCTTTATTTTTAATTATTTCTTTACGCTACATTGGTATATTTATTTTTAGCGTCCTTTTCTTCTACATGAAGAAGTTACTTTAGTATTTTTCCTCCTTTGGGATCAAAACAGCTCCACCCTATCTATATAACATTAATTGGTTTTGTTAACGGTACTTGTAAGATCAAAATATTTTAATAAAAAGTTTAAATAACTTCAATATTTTTAAAACTAATTTATATATTTTATGCATTTTATATTTTGTACATTTATTATCAGAAAATAAAAGACAAAAATATAAAAATAATGATAATTATTTATCTCGTCAATTGTACTAGTTTATTATTTACACAAATGTTTTGATCATTGTCTTTATAATCCATTTTAATATTAACAAAAATATGTAAAATTATCATTTTTATTAATATTGAAGAAGATTGTATTAAAAACATAAAATTTTAACTTTGGCCTTTATTGCGTATAATAATGAAAATTTATTTGACAAAAATTAATATAGTTAATTTAGAAAATTATTTTATTATTTTCAATATTAAATCATGTTTTATTTAATATATCATTTGGTTAATTTTTTATATAATGATGGTTATTTTTTATATTTATGCAATGATTTATGAATATAATTTTGCTTCATTGTTAAACATACTTGTTATATTATAAATTTGTGATTATATTTGTTAAAAATGTTGTATTTTTATATTTAATTTTTAGAACCTTAGGAATATATTCAGATTAAAAATAAAATTTGTAGTATATATATAAATATGAAAATTTATTTTATTTGAACTTATTGCAAAACATAAATTCGGATATTATAGTTCTTTTGATAATAATAATAATATTATTATTGTTAATAATGATAAATATGATTATAAATTTAAAAACTATACAGGGTGTTTATTTTAAATTAACATATTATATTTCGAGAAATAAACATTGTATGAAAAAAAAGTTCGAAATAAACATTTAATATTTTCAAAGCGGTTATCTGTGTAAATTTTCCTCCCCTTCACATCGTCCCCCGGAGGGAAGGCGCTGAAAAGCTCTGATATTTAAAATGGTAATCCCCATTTTGTATTGTAGAATTGAACTCTATCTTATAAAATATATCAACTTTATTTAACTAATTTTTCGGATCATATTTTTATTTTATATTATAACAGTTACAAATCTACTGTTTATCGCCGATAAATCGAGAGAAAAGGATTAAGAAATTAAATAATTTTATTATAACTTGATTAAATAATTCGAAAGGAATGATTCAAATAAACTCAACATATTTTGTGACATAGAAGCCGACTTTGCAATAAAAAAATGGGGGAATCCATTTGAAATTTCAGAGTTGTTTAACGTAACACCTCCAAAGATCGATGGGAGAGGGGAAGACGCCTCCATTAAACATTTTAAAGGTTTGTTTGGGACATTTTTTTGTACAATGCTTATTTCTCGAGATATTTTGAATTATCAACTTAAAATAAAGAACATGTATATATATATATATAATTTGAATTGTAAATGTTAACTTAAATTATATTAAATAAAGCACTTCATTTAAATTCAAAGCAAATATAAAACTTAAGTTAAATTAATAGCAATTGTAAAACTTAATTTATACGTTTGAACTTACCTCCAATAGTAGTTGCAGAGGTGCAATTGGATTCAACTCATTAAAATCTATCAGTGCTAATGTGACACTCTTAAAAAATTGCATCCGTGTAGATTCTATAAAATAAAATATATTTAATACTTATTTTCATACACAAATTAACGTATAAATTTGTGTATCTAATAATTTTCTAGAATTTATATTTTTTCACATAATTTTTGTCTTTAAAATATAAAATTTATAAAAAGTGATTTGTAATTCGTAGTATTTATATTTAATTTATCGTTTGTCTTTATTTTATAAATAACATGAAGTAAAAGTTTGAATAAAACTTGTATTCGGGAATTTTACCGTTTATGTGTGTCTGGAACATTTGCATGAAAACCCCATTTGGAGCCAATTGATGAAGCACGCATCGAAGAAACTGATGCGCAACGCTGATTGCACCTCCGGGCAAATGTAAATTGGTTTCATTTTGCCAAGGGTACATCGAATTTAAAGCTACTCTGTATAAAAATGACATCCATTTAAGATCCTTAACAACATTTTCAGCTTTTGTTTTAAGTAAAATTCGTGCAGATTGAACTTAATTTAAAACTAGTATTAGAATTACATCTTACTTTGTGACGACACTGAGGATTTCTGGTAATAATGGTGCTGCTAATGCAGGTTCTCGATGAATAAATGTGCCTAAAGTAATAATACAAAGTCCTAAATCTTCATCAGAATATTCTTCTTTAACAGTTCCACATTCAGAGCACCTTTAATTCATAATATATGTAAATAGTTATATTTTCTTTTACATATTTGTCAAACAATTAAAAATTATATTATTTTTTAATGTTTAATTCATAAATAATTACCTTTCGTAAATGCAATCGTCTCCAATTCTAAACAAACTTTGTTTTAAATTGAAATCAGCGTGACAAGCCTGTTGTGATACAAAATCGAAATTTCGTTGTGAATGAAGTCCAGGCCTATTCATTAGATTAACGTTATTTTAGTTAGTTGTTTTCCGGAATAAAGTTTGATGTAAATAATTGATTAATTTTTTTTTTTTTTTTTTTTTTTTTTTTATTTTCAATTTTCTGGTGTTTTTTTTCTCTTCCCTCGATGGGAGATCTACGGAATTTTATTTATTTTTTTTCTGTTTAAATGAATCTCGCTATTTCCCCTGTTTTTCCGTTCACTTTTATTTTCTCTGTAACACAAGCTGTT
>JABFOX010003069.1:0-10715 GCA_022817665.1 Axea sp. ZL-2020
AAAAAAAATAGAGCGGAAATTAAAAAAAGGTTATTAAAAATACATTTTAATAACCCTTTACCGTCAGTTGTCATATATTTTTTTTCGTTAACAATACTTCACCGAACAAACGACGCGAAATTCAATTTTTACAATTTTAAAACACTATATAATGCTTAATAAATAGGAATATTCAATACTTTAAAATAATATAATTTATATTAAGACCTTTATATATGGTTAAAATAAATAGCTGCATTAATCAAACATATAATAAAATATTGTTATATGTTGTGTGTTATATATATTCGTGTATAACGAACAAAGATTATATTTATTTTAAACAAATGTTTATTAATAATTTGACTTTCAATTATATGTACAAATATATACATTTCATTTAAATTTAATGTATAATTTTTTATATGTATACAATAATACGTGTAAGAAATATATTCAGTGATAAATAAAAATTCTATTTACAATTCCAATCAATTCGCTGTGCAGCGATCTAATAACACATTTGGTATTTTAAGTTAGCTAGATATATTTATTTGGTTATACTTAAACTGAATGATCTAAGTAATCCAGTCTAACTAATAAACATCAATTATAAAAACTTACACAAACATAAAATATACTTGAACTAATTTTTGGTGTTAAAACAAACACCAGTATCAACAAAATAATAGATATTTTTTAATTAATTCAACATCATTTTATAATTAAATTATTTATATATTTTTTTTGTCATTAAGTTTTAACCGTCAAGACTAATCGATGTGTAGATCACTTATTGAATTGACGATTCCGTTGGAAAATACTTATAAGACGAATTTTTAATGTTAAAAGTGATCAACTTTAATTGAAAAATCCTTGGTGGTCAAAAGATAATAATGGTAAGTTAGCAAACAAGTGTTTTGTGCCTAACTCCGATGTGTTTTTATATTAACGAGGTGTTTACAATTTTATTCTACATGCATTTTACCCTAAAATTAACATACATATGTTATATGCATAGATTAAATATAAAATGTATGCATAAATAAAATATACACCTCATCATAACATTTTTTTCTCATGGTGTATTTGTTTTATATTACTTATTGACATGTTTTCAACTATAAATGGATAATATGCGTTATATATTTGAGGTTTATTGCTTTATACATAAAACGTAAATATATGAAATCAATACAAGATTTATATAACTACATACGTTTTATATATATGCAATTCATGTAAAAATTTCAATCGTTTGAGTCATTATAATTGGTCCAATATTTATACGACATTAGTATACAACTGGCAAAGGACCTAAATCAAATGCTATATTGCCGTAAGCCAAGTTTGGCTAAGGTGTAATACAACATTGGCCTAAGACTAAATAAAATCATTTTTTCATTTTTTCCCACATGACTTACGAACAATTCATACCTGATACACATACAATTTATATGTAGCTTGCATAACCCATTTAAAACCAATTTATGGTATATGTGATCAATGTTTAACTATGATGTATATGAAAAATATATGACGTATGTACAATTGATATATAAAATATGTATAATATATATACGACTTTAAAATATATAATCCATGTGACATAAAAAATGTATTTAAAATCATTTTTGTCATAAATTATTAAATTAATTAATTTGTATATTCAGATAAAGTTATTAGTTGTACCGAGATAATAAAAACTTAATCATTTGATTAATTATAATACCATAATTAAAATTCTACAGTTATAAGGTAATATAAAAATTAAATTCTGTTTTAATTGTTTTAAAATAGTTGGTTTTTTAAAAATAACGAAATCTTTGTTGATGTCTATCTCGGATGAAAACTAGCAATAAAAAATTAAAAATTTTTTGTAATATACTAGAAAATTACTATTTAAGTAATACTGAAAAATATCATATTGTACGTCTGACATATATTATTTATAAAATGGAAGATAACTACACCTCATCAAAGAAGTATTATCATATATGTTTATGTTTCTAGTAATGATAAATTGAATAAAAAATAACAGGTTTGCGTAAAAATAAAACATTATAATCCTATAATGTGCCATGTTTCATGCATTTGGATTTCTTTTCATTAAATCCAAATCTGCATCCATCATGTCTTTAACTAATTCCTAAAAATAAAACAAAACTTATAAATATAAACAGTAAAATACAATGAGTATTAAATATTTAAATAATTATGTCAATTGTAAATATACTTGGAATGTTATTGTCGGTGTCCAACCAAGTTTTTCTTTTGCTTTTGCAGCATCACCTTGTAGGAATGTCTACAAAATAATTATTTCATAATTTTTGTTTCGAAATAAATTTATTTATTGAAGAAAGAAGAAAAAAACTTACTACAGCAGTAGGACGGAAATATTTAGGATTGACTTTTACTAAAACTCTTCCAGTATTTGCATCCCCTCCACATTCATCTAAGCCTTCTCCTCGCCATTCAATAGTTACATTCACATATTTAAATGCAGTTTCTACAAATTCTCTTACACTATGCACTTCGCCTGTAGCTATGACATAATCGTCAGGTTCTGGTTGTTGTAGCATCATCCACATTGCCTTTAAACATATTACGAAAATATTATGATAAACTTCATAATTATATGTATGTAAATAATAACGCACATCTACATAAAATGTATATCGAACAAAATTATTTCTTTATAGGAAATATTTCGTATAACATTTAAAATTAAAAATACAAAATGTATACATTTCTAACAAATTCTAAGTAATTAATAATTGGATGCCTTTGTTAAACAAAAATAGACTTTTGCTCTGGTCTAATTAATTATGATTAATAATATGCATTCTGAGTAAAATTTTCACTTTCATAAATTTTAGTATTTAGCACTTACGAAAAATATCTTATAAATTTATATTATTAAAAAAATGAAAATATTTTTAACAATTTTAACGTAATTTATCTTTTATTAATTCTGCTCTTTAAGTAATAAATTTAAATACTTTAAACTTATTATTATTTATTTGTAATAAATTCAACTATACAAAAATATGCAAAATGTTTTCTACAATTATATTTTTATTGTGAATTGTTTGAATATTAAAAAAATAGAGTATATGTGTTCAATACTATTTAATACCAAAGCATAAGTGTGGATATTTAATCATTTGCTATGCGGTTTTTATAATGCAGTAAATTCATAATCATGATTCGTAATATATTTTGATTTCACAAGACGCTATGTACAAAGATTATTCATTTATAAATTAAATTATTTTGTATAAAATGAAACAATTATAAAGTATAAATTATAAAATATAACAAATTATTTTTGAAGATTTAAAAACTTTATGATAACAATTGTTTATAAATTAATTAATTAGCTACATTATTGAAAAATAATGTTAACACACACAAGTTTATTTAGTGTAATTAATTGATAAAAGGGACTACAAGTCGTAATAAATACTTATATTATTAATTTTTTTATATACTTTAACATAATCTTTTGCATGACCCCAATCACGCTTCGAGTCAAGGCGTCCAAGTTCCATGACATCCAGTAAACCATAATGCACTTTTGCGACTGATCTAATAATAAAAATTATAAATAATATTAAACACATTATTATATGATATTATAAAGTGGAACAAATACTGAATTTCTGCCTATTTTTCTATAAAATAAAAGTATTGTAAGATAGCATACAACCATTATTTTTTGTTAATAACATTTGAATTATTTTAAAATTAAATAATAAAGTGTAATTCGTAAAAGATATAAGTTGGAAATGAAGAGTGAACTCCTTTCTTTCTTTAACTATACTTTTTATATTTCCAAAGAATTAAATTTAAATATAAGTAAAATTTAATAATATTATAATGTATAGATATGTAAATACCGGGTTATTTTTCTCGTAACAAAATTTTCGCCTCGACGTGGACTTTCATGATTAAATAAAATTCCATTGCAAGCATACATGCCATAAGCCTCTCTATAATTCACTGTTATCCAATAACTATACAGCTTAGCACAAGCTGAAAAAATTAAACAAAAATTTCCTGTTACTATTATTTATATCCTTGGAATACATGTAGTACATTAACTTTTATTATTATATATTAAATAATGTAAACATTAATCAATGTGTATTAATTAAAGAATCAAAAATCTTTGTGAAAATGAAGTCTATAAAAATGAAAAACTCATGACAAATTCTTCAAATGAAACAGAAGAAGTTTGAAAATTAATGTAAAATTTAATGTCAAATTTGTTAAAAATCACAGTTTCAATTTAACAATGTTCTAACGTTTCATTTTTAATCTAAACTAATGACCTACCATTTCGACTCAAATAAGTATAAACATACAAAAAAAATTAAATGACAACTTCTAAAATCTACAAATGTTATGAATATTAAGATTCATTTATTTAGATTTTTTTTTTTTAATATCGAAAACACCAAAAAAAGTTTAATAACTTTTACATATTTTTGATAATAACTTAAAAAGCTGATAGAATGAGACTAATGTGTGTTTGTAATTTTTTATTACTATCTATCATTAGTGGTTTGAAAGTTCAAATCTTATAATTATTTTTTTAATATCACAAAAAAATAAAATTACATATTTTTTTTAACTTTTTGATACACACCATGTATTATTTTTTAACTTAAATGGATAGAGAATGAGAAAAATTGAAAAGATTGAAATAGTTCAGACATAATATAGAAATATTAGTCAATTGTCAGATATTTTTATACTTCATCTAACATAAAATATTTTGTTTTAAAGTTTTACATAAAGAATAAAAAAATAATAAAATTAGGATTTTGCATATTTTCAATGTCGTCGATGATTTTTAGATTCATGTTTTATTTTCTACTATCTACATCATTATTTCTGTAAGAGAATGAAAAACTTATTTTATTACCATATGGTGATTGAGGTGCAAATGGTGTTTTCTCATTTTGAGGTATTTCTACTACTTTGCCATATAATTCTGAAGTAGAAGCCTGATAAAATCGAACTGTTTTATCTATACCACATGTTTTAATTGCATCCAAAAGTCTCACTGTGCCAACAGCATCCACTTCTGCTGTATACTCGCTTAAATCAAAGCTTATCTGCATCAAATAAAAAAAAAATTCTTTTTGTAGTTCTTAAATTATTTAAAAATGTAAAATTTCACACATTAATACTAGAACGACTGAGAAACTTTTAAACAAAGACACACAGAATGACTATACAATAATGTATATGGAGAGATGTGGAGTCAGAATGATTGATTTGGTCATTATAGTATTAAAATTTCCAATGATAAATAAGATATTTAAAAAGATTATATTATATTAATATGCAATAAATCTCTGAAAATCATTTAATATATAATTCAAAATTAATACAATTTATAAAGAAACGGATTAAATACATAAAAAATATTTTTATTCTTCTAAAAATTTGTTAAAGAAAAAAAAATTAATTTAAGTTCATCTTTTCTTATATTCATCACATATATATATAATTCATCTTATTACATATCCATTATACTTATATATATATATACTTATACTAATACATATATATCAAACATACAAAATTCATCTCATACATATAAAATCACCATAAAAAAAACTTATTATATTAAAATTAAGAATAAAGCATTAAGTTAATTATATAAATAATATTAATCATTATCATTATGCAATGTAAAATTTTGTACAATAAAAATACTATAATAGATTAAACAAAATTTGTAGACATTCTTAATAAACAAAATATTAAATATTAAGTCATTAATACTAAATTTATATATAATTCCTTTATAAAACTATTTTTATTACAGAATAAAATAAAATATAATATAATAAAATAAAACTTATATTTTTTTTGATTAACAAAAGATAAATTTATATGAGATTAACTAGGACACATAAGCTTCTAATCTAAAATTATACATAAATATAATGTTTTCACATAATATTTTATATGCTTGATTGAGTAATTGTTAAAAGAACAATAAAATGAATAATTTAATATTTGAAGCTTAATTCTAACTTTGCATTAAAAAATCTTTTTAAATTGCAAATAAAATGTTTCAGTGATTAGATAGACAAAGCATCACGTATTCAGTTAATATTTCACAATAAAAATGTAATTTCTGCAATTAAAAAAAAAGATATTTAGAACTTGTTAGATTTTACAAAACAAAATAATTTATACATAAATATACACTTTATACATAGCATTTTAAAATTACACTAATTATATATTGTTTAATAACAGATAATGATTCATTTAAATATTACTTTTCAAACTTAATATCAAAAAATAAATACCTTAACATGACTTTGTGCAGCTAGATTATAAATTTCTGTGGGCTGAACTGCTGCAATGACTTTAACGAGACTACTTGTATCTGTCATATCACCATAATGAAGATGCATTTTACCCGATTTATGACATTTTGGATTATCATACAAGTGCTGAATTCGAGTAGTGTTGAACGAACTTGCCCTCCTGATTATTCCGTGTACTTTATAACCCTTTTCGATTAAAAATTCAGCTAAATAGGAACCATCCTGTCAGAAAAGTTAATGATAAATATAATTAAAGGAAAGCTAAATGACATTAAAATAAATTTCCTTACTTGACCGGTAATACCGGTAATAAGCGCGACTTTACGAACTTCCTTCTCAGCCATTTTAATCGATTCAATTTGTATTTAAAACAGATTGCTTTTCTTATCTTTGTCAATTATAAAAAATGTAAACTCTGGTGTTCTTATAAAAGAAAATGTTTTGCCTGCTTAGGCTGAGTTACACTTTCAAGGTGAAAAAGAAACAAAAACTGACTTTAACATGTCAGTATAATGCTACCGTATTTTACTTCCCAGTGATACAAACGATATAAACTAAACTGCTCGGAAGAAATTTCCTTGGGTTTGTCTCACGACACGAAGGACCCCTACCGGCTGATATACTCAACATTCACTTTGAACCGTCGGTAAATGTCGAAATGTTATATTATAAACATCACGAGTGCTTCCCCACTGGAAAATGATAAAAATATTTATAAAATATGTGACGTCTTATGTCTTTGTTTTCCAAATGTTTTCTCATTTTATTTATGTTTTTAGGCTTCACAAAAAATTGGGATTTCAATCAAGAAATGATAATTGAAATTATTTATTTTTTGTGTCTAACTTTAAATTAATAAAAATTTATATAAAGATAAATTATTTATTAGACATATGTAAAAGATAAATTTTAAAATAAAATCAGTGCGCTTATACAATCGTTAAAGGAAAAATTAAATATTATTGCGTGTATTTAAACAAAAACAATATCCTTGAATGTTTAAGTCTGGAATAACGAAACTGAAGACTTGGTTTATTAATTATTCTCATTTAATATTTTCCCTGATAATTCACTGATTTTGAATTTTTACTAATTCGTTTAAGACGTTATTAGAATCTTTGTTTGTTTGCGCAATAATAATCAGCTGATAATTACCAACGTAATTTCCATTTATATTATAATTAAAATACTGATAGATATAAAATTTGTCTGATATAAATAATTATTGAATACTTAAAAAAGAAGTAAATTTGTATATCTTTGTTTCAAAACTCACTTAAAGATTAAGTTCAAATTTATATTTGATTCTCAGCTATTTTTTTTCTATATACAATATTTTATTCTTTATTACTAATTGGTATGTAAATTGTAAATCTTATTTTAAATTTATTATATTTTTTCTAATAAACATGACATGGTTCAATATTGCTTAATTGATACTGGGCAGTTTATGAAAGATTCCAAAAATACTTTAAACAGACAGTTACAGTTCGAAAATGGTCTTAATGTTTTATTTTAAATAATTATATTATCGAGTAAATTACCAGTTTGTATAATCCTACCCGCTCACGATATCGCGAACGTGAGTTTGATTAGATTATTTGGTAGGTTCAATAGATTATTGCATCTGTAATGATTATACACGAGATAGCAATGAGATTAAGATTTAAAAAATTGTCATTGAAAATAATATCAACCATGATTAAAGCAAATTATTTCGATTTATAATTAAAATAAACTTATAAAGTTGATCGATTAAATTGTTTTTGCTCACGATCCACATTTGTTCTTAGTAAAAGTAGTGAGACCTGTTCAGAGAAATGCATCCAATAAGTAGATTCTTTTAACATCTGATGATGCATTGATATCTTCATTTCTATAGTCATTTTAATACTTATCTGTAATTTTAGTTTACGTTTATCTCGGATAAAAGTTAAATCTTTTAAACTCAAAAGGAACGTAACATTGACTGCCTCGATAGGGACGTCACGTACCCTTGACTTTTAAGAACACATGTTCTGTTCGATTAATCGATAGTTAACAATCACCATTGTTCAGTATATTAATCGATTTTCCGTACTCGCTTAAGGATGAATTGTCTTTCCAGTTATGCTTTTTATTTGCTATGTGTAACGGATACTTCCACGGAATTAGTGTCTTGCTAAATATAAATGATACCACACATTATATTGCCATACATTGATAACAGCCAAATTCTGTAAATATAGGGGAATTTATTCAGTTCAAATATTTAAACCTTGTTGTACATGTGCGGATGTATTTTGAAAAATACGATTTTTTTTGTCATTGCTCACACAGAATTTATAGTTTTCGAAATACATCCGCATATTTGAGAAAATGTTTAGACTTATAAATTGAATAAATTCTTATATATTTACAAAATCTCGCTAGGGTCATTTAATGAAAATGTAATGCCCGATATAATTTATATTTAAAAAGACACTAACTCCGTAAAATTATCCGTAATATATAGCCTTAAGATATAAAATATTAAAATTATAATTCCCTTTCTTTCATCTATATACCACAAGCTTTGCAATGGAATGCAATGCGCAGTTTATATTTATATGCCAATGAGTTGGTAACATTTTCTAGTGGACAATTTTTGTATTTGGCAGAATTTAAACGAAAAAACATAGATTGCCATCTGGCGATTTTTTAGTGAATTTTTATATCGTTAACAGTGGAAATAAAATATGATCTGGAAATACTGATAAAATATAATACACCTGCAGATACATTATATTGTCAATCACTGCTACAGATAGCTTGCTGTATTGGAACACGAATTTAAACAAAATTAAGATACAATAACTGACGATAGTTGGAAAATTTTAGTAAGAAACTTAATATCTCAATTGTTCTTAAGGTGAAATATAAATGTTATAAGCAAGAAGTTTTTTTTCAGTAACAAACCATTTTATAAACTGGGCTTTGCTAAACTATTTTTTCATATTAAAAGAATCTGATTCATTAAATAAATCTATTTTTATTATTCATTATTTATAAAAAATTTGAATACGTCTTCTAAATAAGGAGAAAACGTTCACAGTGTTCATAGATTTCAATAATTAACTTTTTTTAAAGTAATTGTTTTCTGATATACAAAAATTGGTTAAGAAAGCTTGAATATTCTCAATTATTTTATTGCAATAAAGTATAATTACTCTAACTCGAAACAGTTATAATTTTATATAAGAACAAAAAGCAATGGTATTTTATTTTTATTTATTTTATTGTCATTTTGATATATTTACTTTTTATAGTATTTTTTTTTGTATAGTATTTGATTATTAAATATATCTATTATTTATTAATTTAGAATAAATAATTAGTTTTTGTACACTTCATTAAATAAAATTTTGTAATATATCATTTTAAATTTTATAAATCACTAAAATGATCATATTACTGTCATAAATTAATGTAAAATGATATGGATGTATTTTTCAGTAATTAATAATCCCAAAGATGTCAGAAACTGAAGTTTCTAATGAGAAAAGTGAAAATATCAGCATACATGATCAAAATGTTACCTTGTCAAATTTCCAAATTACAAAGGTTCTTCAAAATAATACCTTAAAGAAAATGATATGTGTTCAAGGGGATTTTGAAGGACGAAAAGAACCAGCTATAGTATTATTAGAAAAAATCAATTTTCCAGATGAACTAACTCTTCAAAATGTTATAAGTAAAAATGAAAATAATTTAGAAAAAAAAATGCAAAATGATATTTATGGCAATTATACTTGGATTCCACCGAATGATATGAATGGTAATATATAAATACGTACGTCATAAATTAAATATAATTTGAATTTCTTAATTTATACTTCAATTTATATTCAATGTATGAATATTTTTCTGATTGTCACACAATGATATAATTTCCCATAATGAATAATTTTGATTTTTAGCCATAAAGACAGTAATTATTCACCCAGCTTCGCAAAAACACATAGATAAATTTACTGCCAAACCATGTTATATTGTGGATGAAACATATGAACTGTATGAAAAAGTGACTTTACCTTATATTGAATCACAACAATTTTCATTAAATGTAATTATATAATGTTATTATTTCTATGGTTTTTATTCTTTCAGTTGAACATATATACATTTTAAAAGTATTTGTGTTCGTATAAATGTATCATAGTTCAAGCAAATATGATATATTATATTATTATATTATATTAAAGAATATAAATTTATATTTTAGTGGGTTGACAATATTTTGAATCACACTGCAGAAAGTGAAAGAATAATTTTTGAAGATCTAGATGAAGAAACTGGATTTGTTTTGCTACCTGATTTAAAATGGAATGGCAAAATGCAATCATTGAATATATTATT
>JABFOX010003070.1:0-10714 GCA_022817665.1 Axea sp. ZL-2020
TCAGGTGTAAATAAAATCACATTCGCTTGCTGCTAAGTAAAGATTCACGTAGTCTTAAATACTCGTTTTCTTAAAACAACATTTCACTAATTTCCTTGTTGAAATGCCAAACAACTATTTATTGATAATGCGATATTTGTTAATCAATGTACTGGACATTTGTAAAAACGGAAATTAATAAAAATTACCTCGTTAACGTTAATAGTAAAGTCAAGGTGTTTCAATTAGAAAATAAATTGAATTATAATCAATTCATTAACTCTTTATGTATTTTGTGCACTTTATGTAGTTTGTTTTAATCAAGATGTAACTGCGGGCGCTTTCTCTATAAAACGTTTAATTTCTGTACAAGTTTCTCAACTATGTTATGATGATCCCTTTGTGAAACGAATTTGTAACGATCAGTTTTATGCCAGTGAATAAACGAATGTATCAGTTTAATATATTATATATATATATATATATATATATGTAATCAAAGATAGTTTGCTTGCATGTATATCATTTTCTATTAATCTTAAAGGAAAAAAATATTAAAAATAGTTTAATCAACACTGCATAAATTAAAGGATACGGTTGAAAATAGTAACTAATATTTAGTTATAAAATAGCATAGGATATTTTTATTTCAAAGTTAATTAATAATAACTTTACAAATGCTATATTCTCAAAATTGCATTTACATTTTTAATTAATGTTCAGTTCTCGTCAGTGCCTAAAACCAGTTTAAATTTATTATAAGAATCGTGTAATCGTTACATATTTGCATAATTGTATTTTAAACTCTGCGACAACAATAAATTTTTATTCATTTGCCACGTTTACTATTAAATGCATGTTTTCATCAAGTCTCTGGAAGTAAAATAAGATCGTTTTGTAAGTTGCGTGTAAACATTTAATAAATTTTTTACGTACACTATACATGCCATAAACATTTTAAATTATAGTTCATCTTTTTTTCCTGCCGTGACCTTTACTTTTTTTCCGATTTTTTTGACGTTTTTTCTGATCAAGTTTTCGATTTTTAAGAATCTGTTCCGGCGTCTTCAATTCATTTCTGGTCTTCGAAGCCGCTTTAGCTTTTATCTTTTGATTGTGACGTACCCAGCGCTTATGTCCTACCGTTTTTACTGCGAAAGAATAATTCGAACATTAATACAGCAATAATTTTAACTAATATTAGTATTAAAATAACATTTCAAAACTAAGTCATTAAATTATGTTAAAGAGCAAAAAAAATTACAAAAGTAAATATAATTAATCACGACTGAATACAAATTAACAAATTTAGTTGTTCGTCTTGATAAAATCCTGACACTTGAATTACGTAAACAAGGAATGTTGCAAGATATGAGGAGTCGTCATTGTAAATCATTGATGCTATTTCCGCGATCTTTTAACGATGAAAAAAACGTCATTATCACAAGATAAAATATTTGATATATTTTGTAGTAATATTGGATATTAATTGGTTATAAATACAAATTATTGAATACGTATTATTTTAGATGCACATAAAAAAATCAATTGCACGCAACATGAATTATTAAAATAAACATTACCAGCCAAACTAAAAACAAGTTTATAAATATTCGAATGAAAATAACATTTAACTTTCGATTGATTTCTTTACATAATATTTTACTATAATATTTAAGTTTCAAAGAATTTCGAACAACTACGCGACTATTAATTTTTAATCATTTATGATAGCAAATTGTTGCAAATAATATTTATTATTTAGTAAAGATAGTTACGAAAATATTTAATACATTTTGACATTATTTTACTATTTTTATTTAGTTGCTAATTATATATTTATTATTTTTACAATTTTGTTGAAAATAAATGAATTGGTAAAATTAAGATGATTAAAAACAATTCAAAACAAGAAATCAAGCTTAATTTTAATAAAAACTTATAACTCAATCTCATCTAGAATAAAATATATTCGTCATTCGTAGGAATGTTAGGAATGTATTTACCCATGGCACAAACGCGAGGGATTATCGTTGAAATCTTAATTATTCCACATTCGTTCTCGCGTCAGTTCCTCGATGAATACTTGTATTGTGTTACTACATACGCGTTAATAGAGGTCGTTGAAGAGGTGCGCGAGTAAAAAGTATCAACCTCATATCTCTACGTTATATCATAATGCATTACTGTATGTTAGTTTACATTTACATTACTATAAATGACATTTTCATACAAATTTCTATGAAAATTGATTCATTCATAATTTCAATCTAAATTGCGTATGAAAATGGATGAACCAAGTTAAAAATCCTACAACTTCAAAGCAGATCTAAATTAAATTGATTACACAGCTACGGAGACAACAAATCAAAACCATTGTACGGTTTGATAGATCAATGACCTGTTTCCTGCGCTTAGAGCTGTTTGTATTGCACTTGGCTCTATTTAATTTCAGCGGTATACACGTTTGGACAAAAATAACCAGACAGTCATATATTATTAGCTAAATAAACCAATTAAAGCGTCCGTCTGTGATGTCAATCAACGAAACAAATGCTTTTCGAGTTCATTACATCACGCATGACTTTCCCAGTTGAGTGCAGCTTTATTTGTAAAAGCATTTCTGTATCATTTGTTGAAATATTGCATGAATGGTTGAGTTCTTATACATTACAGCTTTAAAATAGATTAGAATAGAATGGAAACCCATTTAACAACTAAAAATAAAATTAAGTGGAGTAACTGAATGTATATAGTAAAATATAACATACGATTCTGCAAATGTTTATTATCGTCATGGTCTTCATCATCATCATCGTTCTTGTGATCAATCTTGCTTTTTTCTTTCCACTGTTTGTATTTATTGGTTTTAAAAGATGCGGAAATCCATACACCTGACTCCGTTCGAATTTTGCCAACTTTCTTGATCTATAATAAGAAAAGAAAATTTATATACATATATACGTACATAATAAAAATGTATTTAATCGTAAATTTTTCAAATGAATACAATAATGCAGAAAATTAAAACAAAATTTATAACTCAAATATGCCTACACATAAGTTTTTGAATTACTTAATTTAAATATACTGTTATCTTAAATTATAAAATGTTAACAATTGGATATTTTGTTATATACTTTTATATTTTTCCATTTTTATTTTTAAATCACAATGCATTGTGCCTATATAATAATGTATGAAATTTTCACATTCAAAACTATAAATTATGAAAACAAAGAATAATATTAAAGAAAGTTTATGTATTCATAATAGAATATTTATTCGATGAGTAGCTTAAAATCTTCGAGATTTGAAGTTGACATTCTATTCCATTTTATTATCGAAGAAGATAAACATATATCTAAAATACTGTACATTTATCATATTCACCTTAAAACTGATAAACTTATTAAATCTATAATTTAATTTTAGAAATTTAAAACAAGTACCATTCCTTTATTATTCTTTTATAAATGTATAAAAAGAATTAATTATTTTGTAATTATTAAAGATTGCAATTTTTAATTCCTTAATGCTAGCTGAACTTTAAGAACTTAATAAATATATTCAATAAATTTATAAGAAATATCTTTGATAAGTAAATATTATTAAGTAATTCAGCTTTATAAAAACTAATACAGGCTTATATTTAATTTAGATACTTGTAAACATTTCGTAATCTTTAATAAATGTATTAATATATATATTTAAAAAATTAAGTAATAAAATATAAACAGTTGTTTATTTAAAGACATAAATACATAATTCAAAAATACATCAAACTTATTTAATCCCAAAGTATGTCATAAAACTTTACTCTCCTTTAAAGCGTTGTATTCCCTTTACTGCTTGTTAATAACGTATAAAGTTTACTTACATCGTCCGTAACAATCATCTTTTTCTTCTTACGATCCCAGCGTTTTAATTGCGTTTGCAGTTTCTTTGCTTCATCATTATCTGCTATCAAATCCACTTGCATCTTTTCCGCATCCTGAGCGAAACTATTAACTGCATATCCGTCTTCTGTATGCTTATCAGGAGCCGAATAAGGAACATAATATTCATCATTTTTCGTATTTTTCTTCTTCATTTTTTTATTCTCTTTGTTATAAAGGTTATCAATCTTTCTTTTTTTAGGTTGTATAACTTCATGAAATACATCATTGATTTCATCTTGATTACTGGATGGCAATGATACTTCCGCTTTATTTTCTAAAAACAATGTATACATTAACTAATTTTATTGCACTTTATTTACTATTATTATTTATTACTTAAAATATTAATTTACAATTCATACTTTTGAAAAATAACATTCTTTATAATATTTTGATACATACCTTTCTTCATCTCTATTTCATTTTCTTCTTTAAATTTACGAAATTTTCCTATTTTTTCTTTGTGAAAAGCTCGTTTTGCTTTCATTATTTTATAGTCTGTAGATTTGACTTTTGACACAATTTCAAAAACTGTCTGCAACAGAAATATTTGTTTCATTTGAAAATTTTCATTGAAAAAAATCAATGTAAAAAATGACCATTTCTTTTGTCAATAATTGTTTTATTTTAAATATATTTTTGTCAAATTTTAAATAATTAGTTCATTTTCAACCATATTTTATTTTTCTATTATTTATTGATAAAAATTGCATTTCGACCAATGTTGATTCACCTCAGATATATAATTATATTACTATTTTTATAAATATTTATGTTGTAAAATCTTTTATATTACTGTAATTACAAGTTATACTTCGAAAAAATCTTCAACTTTAAAAAAATATCACAGCCAATTTAATTAAATATTTGAAAAATGAAAGTTTGAAACTTATACTAAAACAAAAATTGAACGATAATAATTTTAATTATAATTGTGTAATGAATAATTCAAACTATTCAGCAGATTTTTCAAGAATCTCTTAAGTTTCACGTCGATTCATGACAAGAATTTCTGAATTAATCAATATAATTTTTCTTCATTAATTTTATCATTAACTTATTTTTTAAAAATAGTAGACTTTCCTTGTTTGCATATAGATGCCTTTTTATATATGAAATAAATAATAAATAATTAACTGAAGCATGCCATTATATTTTATTATAAAAATTACTCACTCCAGGAGGTCGATAATTTTTCATTTGAGACAGTATATCATCGGTATTATCGTTAGTATCACGAAATTCTGGAAGTACACCAGCTGCTATAATATTTAAATTCTTAACACGTTTAACACTTTCTGTTGAAGCACTAGGTCTTGACTGAATATATTTTTTGTATGCATTATTGCAAACGTTTTGCATATTATCCTGAAAATTGTTAGATATATTTAATTAAATAATAATACATTGATTGAGACAATTTGAGAGTGACTTCTTTATAAAGAATTTTTTTAATGTTGTCATGTTAATGTACACCATAATTTATAAAAAAATTTAATTTATATAAAATTTTAATGTTAAATAAATATACTCTTAATTATTTAATAGATATTGATTACTAGATCGAGCATGGAACAAACACATATATTTTAATATTAATTAAAACGCATCATTTTATGAACTCACAATATCAACTACTATCTCATGCCAGTTAATAAGTTCTGATAATTCTTCTTCAACCATGGACTGTGGTAATTTCCCAATGGCTCCTTTAGGAATATTATCTTGAGATGTTGGTGGTACAATGTTAAATGGTTTTCCAAGGAAAAGATGCAAATCAAGTAAATATGCATATTCATCTGGAGATACTATACTATAAGCAGTTCCAGTGCGTCCAGCGCGAGCACAACGTCCTGAATAAATGCAAATATAAATATTAATTATAAATATATTTCAAATTAAATGTTTATTCTTAATTGATTATTATACAAATATTATTATAATTTAGTAATTTAGTATTATACTAATTTTAATAATGAAAATTACATACTAAATAATTAAAATTGAATTTTATCTGACATTACAAAACATCAATGCTCCTATAAACGTATTTGTACATTAGAAATTGAGTGGCTAATAATATTGACTTCTATAATGCATAAAAAAAATTCCATTTAATTATAGTAAACTGTGCTTCAATTAATTAAGAATGATATAATTTTTAATTCTAACTTTTTTAAAAGATTAAATTTATTTGTTTAGATCTGTTAATATGATCTTTTTTTATTTATTTTTATTTTTTATGTAAATTATCAGCATTGTTTTTGTTTCATAAAAGGGAGTATTTCAGTTTATTAAATAATTAAATTATAAATGTCACTTTAAGTATCAGTTTATTATAAACATCTAATAAATTGTTTAGTTTCTGTGATTAGCAGTGATTCGTTGTAACATGTAGTTTGAATAATAATTGGATAAAATCAGATAATCGTTTCACAATTGATGGCAGTACGATAATACAACATCAGAATAAATTACATTAAGCAATTATAAAGTGTATATAAAATATATTTACTCACCTACTCTATGCAAGAAAAGTTTACTTTTAGCAGGGAAATTGAAATTTATAACATTATCTAGATGAGGAATATCAATGCCTCTTGCAGCTACATCAGTTACAATCAGAATCCGTGCTTTACGTTCTCGGAATTTCGCAGTATTAATTTTACGTGCAGAAGGATCCAAATTTGAGTATATAAAAGTATTACTAATATTTGCTTTATCTAAAATCTGCAACATTTAACATGTCAGTATTATTTGAATTCAGTTCTTTTATCTATTTTGTTTATTAAATGTAACAAGATTTATCTAATATAAATCTTATAATATGTAATAATAAGCAAGCAATAACAAACACATATTAATAGAAATAGCAAATTCATATTTAGTACCAAGTGAAGATATTCGACATGATGCATTGTGGCAACGAATATAACAGTTTGACTATCTTTTGTAATCAGGTTCTTTAACAAACTTAATAAAACTGCTAATTTTTCTTCTTGTCTACAAGTTATGAATATCAAATCGAGTTCTTCAGGTAATTTGTTCTCCACATCTAATCGCAGCAGAACTGGCTCACTTAAACCTGCTTTAGCAAATTCTACCAGCACTTTTGGCAAAGTAGCTGAAAATAAAAGTGTCTGCCGTTGCTGGGGCAATCTGCTTATTATTTCGTTCATCTGTTCACCAAAACCCATTTCGAATAACCTGTAATTTATAAATAATTTTATTTTATGAAGTATTAATCCTTTGTAGACATTAACTTAAGAAAATTTATCACTCTAGATACGTCTGTGGACAGCAGCCCAAGTAATTTTACCAAACACTTGTTTATATAGTACAAAATACACAATTATTGCAAACGAATCTTCATGCGTATACTACTTTCCCACGAAATGCTTTTAAGACTTTCTGTCCAGTCAGACACTCGTGCATCAGAGTGTCCCGTCCACAAAAGGTTAAAATAATTGTACCTTTTCAAAAAAGCAAGTTTTTACTAACCTGTCCGCTTCGTCAAAAACGACATATTTTATGCTTTTGAGTGAAAGATCCATTTCAACACAAACATGAAGGAACCTTCCAGGAGTGGCAACAATAATATCTGGATTTTCATGTATCCAGGAAAATTGGTTATCCATACTATCACCTCCTAAAATAACTATTGATTTTAAACTGGTAAAATGTCCTAGTTCTTTAATAAATTTATATGTCTGGAGTGCAAGCTCACGAGTGGGGGATAAAATGAGAGCTCTTGCACCTGTTTTGGGTTGTCTTGATTTAAGTTTTTCAAAAAGTGGGATTAAGAAACAGGCAGTTTTACCACTACCTGTACGAGCCATAGCAACAACATCTCTTCCTTCTAAAGCTAAAGGAATTGTCTGTAAATTGAAAAAATATAATTCATTGCCTTGACATTTATTTATATATCAATTTAAATTGATATATTGCTTTTGGCCTATATATTTTCATAAGAATATTAAACTTTATTTCATTAAAACAAATTAGGACAGTCAATAAAACTATTAATAAATTTATACACAGTAATTTTAGAATTAATTAACAAAATTTGATTTAAAAGACATTGTTCCAAAAAAATATTTTGTACTCTATTTATACTATTAATTATTTTGTACATAGTAACCAAGCAATAGGCATCAATATTGATATAATTAAAAGCAAATATAGTAATTTAATATTATCTGTAAATAAATTTAACTTGTGTTTGTATAATATAATTTGGTTATTTATTTTTAACTTTACCTATGTGTATTTTCAAAACTCTATTTGGCATTAAAAACCAAACCTAAATTTTGTATAGATTCAATCCTTTCCAAATCAGTTATATTTAAGTTAAATGTGTTATATCAGTTGTTATCTATTTGTTTTTGGTTTTGTATTAAATTTAGTTCTACATTTTTTACCCAATAAAAAATAGTTAGATGAATTTTAAGTCTGTTTCATTTTTCAATATAATCAAACTGATTTAATGTTAAAAATGTTGATCAAAACTGAAATATTGTTAATAATTATAGATTAACAAATTAAATTATAATTATTAATAAATTTATAATTTAAATATATTAATTAATTTTATTTTAAAGTTATTACAAAATAAAAATAAAAATAATAATAGTACTGAATATTAATATAGGTGTATAATTGGTGATTTTATTTTATTAACACATCATTAGTTAAAAATGATCATCAGATAGATTTATTAAAAATTATTTCTGGAATGTAGAACAATATAAAATTGATTTTTTTTGAAAAGGTATGTCAAATATAGATTTAATGATGTAGAATACCATTTATATGGTACATGTCTATTTTTACATGCTTTCAATTTGTATCATTCAAGCTAAATTTGTTTTATAATTATAGTCATATGCACAAAATAAGTAAATAGTTAATTTTATCTGGAAATAACAATATAATTATATAAGAAATTCTATAACTAGATATGTTCATGGGTATGGCAGTTGCAATTTTGATTTATTTCAAAATAATACTATCATATGAATTTTTACAATAGAAATAATTACTTTTCTTTGAATAGGGGTTGGACATTTATATCCCTTTTTTATTACACCTTTGAGCAACGTATGACTTAGACACATAGACTGAAATCCTCCAAACTTTTACAATTTCTTTGTTGAAATATTTGTAATATTATTATTCTTAAATTCATTGTCACTGTCACTGACAGGATTCGGGAATCCTTCCAATTCCATTGCAAAATTATCCTTCTGAAATAACAACATAATAAGTTATTAAATAAACAGCTATTAAAATTAATTATAGTGTAAAATTATAACTACAATAAACAAAATCATATTGTATTATGTGAAAATAGAATTGTAACATTCTGCTTTTATATTATAATTATTTAATCATCCACATTATTGCTTAATTGATTATAATTATATAAATATAAATATAAATATATGCTCATCTCAATAAATACTTGCTTTATGAAATTATTGATATATAAATGATAAAGCATATATTATAAGATTAAACAAGTATATTAAAAAAAAACAAATGTTTACTAAAGTCTAAAATAAAAAAAAAATAAAAATTTCCGAAATAGTGTTACTCTTATAATAAAAGCTTGAATGCACAAAAAATTACACAAGAGCATTAAAAAATAAACATAACAAGATTCTTGAAAGTTGATATACACATTAAATAAAACTAAGTATTTCATTTTCTACAATTACTTTAAGATATACAAAATTTATTATCAAATATTTTAATATATACTTATAAAATTTCGTATTTAATTTTATCCATCTTTGGAAGTGTTGTTAATTACAAAGGCAAATAATTTTATTAATTTGACAATAAATATTTAATTTAAAAAAATGATGAATTTCTATTAATATGTCTAACAAAAAAAAATTAATTTATTATATTAAAATATTAATAATACAAACTAAACATGTTGCAAATATTTATTATACTTTTCTATGCAAACTAATAATAACCTCAATATAAACGACACATTAAATCACGTGGAAAAACAAACACTCGACCACACTCGACTTACTTAATACATACTAGTCAGGGAGTACAAACTTCCATAAGATCAACGTATTCATTTTTTTCACCGACTTCAACGCCTCTTCAGCTGTGCCGAGGTAACTAAAATCAATTGTCGGGTAGTTTAAAATGGAATAAAAATACGTTGAATACAGCATTTATTTATATAAAATACGCACACATATTTATTTAAATATAATAATAACATTTTTAGTATCAAATAACACTAAAATTGTATAATAAAAATGTTAATATTTTACAAGATCTATAATTTTTGTTGTTGAGTATGTTTAATAATTATTTCACAGAGGTCAATTTACATTTGCAATAATATTTCAATATATATATAAATATCGTACAGTACTTATATGACTTAATAGTTAATATTATAATTGTCGCAATACAACATGTAATAGTGTTTTTAATATTTTTTATTTTTGTAATTTGTTTTTGAAAAAAAACATTAAACATGACCCGAAACACCGATAACATTAAAATTGTATAATATTAAATAAGTCATGTGTACTATACGTACTATACATATGTACTTTATGATATTAAATAATTATTAAATATGTTTAACAACAAAAATTACAAACGTTATAAAATATTATTTTTTTTTTTTTTTTTTTTTTTTTTTCTTGTTTTTTTTAAATTTTTCCCCTTGTATTTCTTGTTGTAACAGCATAAAATATTAGACACAACAACAGCACTTACATTTTTTTATCTTCCAACTGTTCCACTTTATAATT
>JABFOX010003071.1:0-10713 GCA_022817665.1 Axea sp. ZL-2020
TTTAGCACCGAAAATAACACCACTGTGAGCATTTCCAATTTTACATTGTAATGAGTATCAATGTTTAGACATTGCGAGCGAAAAGAAAATAGACTGCGTGTGTCTTTCTTCATTTTCAATATTTGTGTATCGTTGCTTTTCGCGATGCAGAGTTGATAAAATTGTCGACGTTGGCTTTCAGCGCGTTATTTTTGTCAACTGTAACGTACATTGATTAATTGTTATGCAAATAGCATCATGAAAAGTTTAATTTGGTGTACACTTTCTTGACTAAGGATTTAAAGAGTAGTGAATTGCACTTCTTTCCCACGCTTTGGTTTGATTAATTAATCATGCATTTCAGAATCAATGTATTTTATTCCTAAAAGTATTTTAACATTAACATATGATTTGAATGATTTCTTTCATACAAAATTATAAAATGAGAGTAACCATTTGCGCACAGACACTTTAAAAAAAAGAGAGAGAGAAAAAGAAAAGAAATAAAACCAAATGTTAAAATATCAATTAACAATGTACTATTTTCTTTCTTGCTGTGATCTTACTAATTATGAAATAAAGATCTTTCAAATTAATCATAAATTCTCATGAAAAACTCAGTATAAACGGCGGATAAGGGAAACCCGAGATAAAAGTGTACTTAAAGCGCACATCGACCGACATCGAACTCTTTTTTTTTCTTCTTCTTTTTTTCCCCCGTGATAAATTGTAGTTGGAAAAGATGCGCCACTTTTGATGGAACCGGGGTACTTGTCGCGGAAATTTGCTTATGACGGGGTATTGTGAATTCGCGAGTCGGCCGTAGTCGGTGAATTCGGAAGCTCGCTAAGCATCTCTCGAGCATTATTCAGGCGCGAGTGTTGAACCGCCGGATGGACGAGACGAGCGATGCGAGAGGTGGTGCGAGTGTTTGCTAAAGAAAGTTACTGAACGCGGGAATAAGCCGCTGGCAAACACGTTTGCTCGTTGCGACGCAAAACTGCGACATAAGCGAAATTCCGTTTGGGAATTTCTTTGTTAAAACGCTCCTCCCCTTGTCGCGATGAATTTTTCACATCTCTAATTTTTCATCGGGAAATGAGACGCGGTCGAACTGCAATTGAGCACGGCTCTCGACGAATTGTTTCTCAACTTTTTTACACGAACGAACGAAGAATAATCGTTCGAACGTTTAATTCGTGCTTGTTTCTTTCGGCGTTGGAACCGTATTTTCAATTTTTTCACTGATTCCTTACTGTCCGCCGAGCGAAGCAATTTGCATTTCTTATTTGCATTTCGAGTTGTGATAAGTGGAGGTTTTGTGTCTTACCTTCAGTCTCGCTAGGTAATATCGCGCCGGAAATCTGAAACAAAGAGAATAAATAAATACAATTGGGTCCCGCTCGGTGGTTTGCAAGGGAGGGGCTGTTAGTCATTTGCCGAGCCTCGTAAATTTACTATTCGCATTCAATTTCTCTTTAATTTTAACGAGCTTCAAGCAGCCATTGCAAAAATGAATCGATTGCACTAATTATAATTAAACTGTTTTTTACAAAATCTCTTTTAATTGTACTGAACACGCGATTCTGTGTATCTTTTTTTTTGTTGCTTATCATGTACAATTGTACACAATGAAAAATTAACAGTATTAATATTTGTTCTAATAAAAACGAATCGATACTTATCAGATTTTAAATAAATAGTAGATCTTGTGAAATAAACATACTTTTGAGCCAACAACTGGTGGCACGAGTGTAAGAAAATTTGAATCACATTGCTCTCATTGATTTAATACAAATTGAGAAATTATACAGTTATCTTTTGTTCTATTCATTTTAACAAACTATTACTGTTTTTGTATTTTAAATAAAAACGAATTGTTTGAACGATATTCATAAGCCTTTTTTTTTCGTAAAAATGTATTGTTTCTTACTTGATAAAACATTTGCCCAATTTATATATAAACACTTATATATCCTTATTATACAGATATAACAGTTATGTATAGATGTATTAAAGAGGCATAGTATTTGACTAGTTAATTTGTATGGTAAATACTACCAAAAATTAATACTTAAATATCAATGACACATGCTGTGTATGCAAGTTAACAACACTATTACACACAAAAAAATTAATCACTTTATTCAGAAAATAGTCATATATCACATCTGATTTCTTTCATCGTTTCGAATCAAATGTAATTCATTTTCAAAAAAACGACGTTTGCGTTAAAAATACTAAATTATATACGATATAAAAACTGGTATTATAATAATTATTATATTATTTTACACAACTATAAAAATGTTAAAATCATTTGGCGTTTTGAACGAAATTTATCAATTTCTTTTTAAATATTACTTTACAGTAAAAAATACTCTTAAAAGCGAGATTATCTACGTAGAAATAACCATCGAATGGTTGTATATTAAGAATTCCATCCTTATTTCAGTACACTGAAATACACTTTATTTGTTGAGTCGTTGATTAACGCTGTTAACATTGTAGTAATTTTATCATAAATATAATAAATAACTCAACATTACTCTTTTACATCATGTTGACACGAATGAAAAAAGGACAACATTAAAGAAACTTTTGGTTATAAGAACTACGCATATTCTTCTAATGATTTTATATTACAATAATTTGACCATAAAACATATGTTATTAATTGAAACATGTAATAATGAATTTGTACTCGTTTATACTCAGAAATGAATCAATACCAAACAAGGATAATCACTATAAAAAACAACAGGTATTCGAATTGCAATCACTAATTGATTTCCATATAATTAATTGAAAATAAAAGAATAATAATAATCCTTGATAAATTGATGTATTCTACTTAATCCATCAAATCAAAACAACAGGGCGTATTTCGAGACGAAAAATTAAAACATTTAAAGCTGATTAAATCGCAAATGAAAATGATGAATTTTGACGAACAAAAGACCGATTGTCTCAGTGAAGTCACTTCGTTAAAATAACGTTGAGATTTGCAGCGTGCACACGGCTCGAAACGTACGTATTTTCCATCGAACAAGTGTCGAGTTCAACGAGCTAGCTAATCGAAATCGCTTTCGAAATCGAACGTTTGAATCCCACAGTGGTTTGGTATCCTCTGATCATCACCAGCGAATCGTTTCGCGGGCGTAAGAAGAAACTGGTACTTTATTATCGGCCAAGATTAATTCGTTCGGGGTGCAATTATCGTCGTTTATATCGAAATTTATTCACGCGTTTGTTCTTCTCCAGGCATTGCGCGAACAAGGCGTTTTTAATTAATTAAATTCCCGTCATCTTCATCGTGTTGTGGCAGTTTAATAAATTAATACGACAAACCGCGAACGTCACCTCATATATCATACCGCGAGACGATCCATCATCAACATCGCAAGGTGGAAGGAAAAAATCATTAAGGTGAACAAAATGCATTGCTATTGCGCGAGTGCAAATGAGAAAATTAGAATTCTTATGTAACGCGGAGGCTGATTTATTTGATTCGACGATTAATCATTACGCGGCTAATAATTTCTTACGCAATGAAATTTGTTTTAAATATAGTATTCGGTTTGGTAATTGAAATAGTTCAGATCGCACTATTGTAACGTTTGATAAATCGAATTGATGTGAAATTATTTGCAATGAGCGTTGTCGCGGAAGATTCCAGAGTGGGAGGGATTGTTTGTTAATTTTGGTTAATGCTCGAACACGTCGTTAATCAATTTCATCGTTTTACAAATATTTCATTAGACGATTAATCTTTACGCAGTTCATAATTTCTTATACAATTCAATTTATTTTAAAGAGTAGTATTAAAATCAATTTAATAAAATCAAGCTGATGTAACACGAATGCGCAGAAACTAGAAGTGTTCATTTCTCATGCAACGTAGACTAAAAACATTCCATCAACTTTCGATAAGAACAAAAACAACTTTACTTGCGTAAAGTAATTGACTTAAAATAAATTACACGTTATTTCACTTGTTCGACGAAAAACGACGCTACGTTTGCCATACAAATGTTTCCGTTTTATAAGCAATAATTTCATTCGTTAATGTGAAATTTGCTCGATGGTATAAAATTCAATAAAACGTCGTTACCGAAATATTACCGTGGTAAGCATTTTCGTAATCCATTGGTTTGTGGATAGCGACATTTACACCACTTATTAATCTATAGTTAGAAATATTTTCGATCAAAATTTAAATTAATAATTACTAAGATCATTATTCCTGTCATCCAGTTAACCGAAACTTCACTCTCGACTCCCCCTGAACTAAAACCGTGTTTAAAGTCAGTAATGCCGTTTTTAATTTAACCACAAGCATCCGGTAATGAAATCATCTGAGTGAGAATGTTTCGTTGATTATGATAATTTGTGCTCGTTATTTTCGCATAACTTATATTGGAAAATATGAACTTATCCGCTATGAGAATGCAGTACCGTTAATCCCACCAAATTATTGGTAAATTGTTATTCTCCATACACTCGCCTCGCTTCTATTCCACTATAATAATAGCCTATTATAATCCTAGCGACGGGTGCAACAAATAAATTCTACTTTAACGAAAAATTCCCTTGTTAACATTCACGTGTTCTTTGAAACACTGCGTGGTCTGACAAATGCTAATAGATATGTGCAGTTTTTAAACATAATAATAAAATTAATAAATAAAGAGGCGGTTCATAAGAAAGACAAAAAATTGCATTAAACGTAAGCTTTGGTTACGCTTTTTTGTCATCGTGTAACTTTTTTTATTGAACTTCAATTTTTTAACCATACCTTTTTTTTATTCTTTCATGTATGAAACCTTCAATATCATATACAATAAAATATAATTTCGTCCCAAGTTCACTTTGCTCGATACAGTAAAAGTAAAAGCACCGAAAATGTCAAAAGAGTATACACGCAATTCATACGCGAAAGATCAAACGTTATTCATTGATCGCAAACACTTTACCAGTTCTGACTATGGATTATTTATTAACACCAGTATTCATAAATCATTCAATTCGATGAGTTTTCCAATAAAAATTGTGAAAACTTAAAATTTACCTTCATTGTATTCCAATAAACGTGTTATTTAAATTAATATAACATTAAATAATCCCGTTAATATAAATTATTAATCAGAAGGAATGTATTTAAAAAGAATCATTTGGCTTAGTGATTTTGGAACATATTTCGGACTATAAATATACCTTGTATTAAAAAAATTTAAATTACATTATTGATCGCTTCCAATATCAACATTTGTAATTATTAATAGTAAGTTTTAAATTAAAAAGTCGCGACTAAAAATAGAAAATTGTATAAACATTATTTTACACGTATAACGTTTTATATAAAAAATTTGCTTTTGAATGGTTGTAAATATGCAATATGTAAGTAATGAAATTATCTCTTAATCGCTTTTGTAGTGGTATCATTCCCACTTACATGAAAATGTGTAAAATGAAAATAATGAGCAATTTTAGGAAACATGGTTCTTACATTTATGAAAAATCACCTGAATATAAAAAAAAAGTTAATCATTCATTTGTATCCACAAAGTCAATTAATCTTAAATGCAAAAACAGTGCATTTTCACACATGTCTTTTTCTTAGATAAACGCCAACTTATTACAAAATTGTCTCACGAATGAATCGTAATCGCAGTGATACGAATCGACATGACGTAACTTCTTTCGGCAAGTAACTAACTGTGAAAAAAAACACAACAAAAAATAAGAAAAAAGATAATTTAATAGAATTACGGGATGCACGGCATTCGTCGTTGTACGCAATTCATTAGGCGTGTTTCCCACATGCATTTCAAGTACGAGTGGCATATGAATTAGAACCGGAAACAGCGTAACACGCACGTATATACGCCCAAAGAATTTACGCTGCACAACGGAGACAAGTCTTTAGATTATCGACTTATATTGTCCCAACGCTTTGACATCAATCGTGCAACGCTCTCGCTCTACTGACTCGCATTTATTACATTTTATACATTCAATTAAACCGACCATTTGATCTGATATCGAACTGTTAATTCAAAATGCATTCTTCCAAGAATAAACGCACTCTTTCTTTTTCCTCTCCAGTCTTTCGTTCTAAATTCCTGAACAGTTATTTATTAATTTCGACATTTTATCATTACTAATACAATCCTCTAAAAATAAAACAATGTGTTGAAAAAAAAGCAACGATAAAAAATAGCTGAAGATTCTCCCTTCATTTTAGACTATTAAAATGCAACTTTTCTCTGATCAAAATTAAAGACGAATTTGCAAAATGCGGGATGTTTTATCGGCGAGGATTCCCGACATCGAATTTTACGCCGGTCTGGCCATTGAAACGTTCGGGTTACATTTTATTCGTCCTTTTTTTTCCCCAATCTTATAAATCTTCCGCGGAGCATGGCGGTAACTAGGACCCGTGCCATCTGGCTTGATTCCAGTCTTCCTTGTGCTCGCTGTGTACTATCCTTGTCCACTAGTTAATACTTCAACGTACCGCGGTCTTCGATATTTTACCGGGCGGAAAAATTATCGTCCGTACACGTGAAAAGAGGAGGCGTGCATATATTCAGCTGGTGATTAAATTAAGATGAATTCGCGTAATAAAACCTATTGAGGGGAACGAGAACAGTATTTTCTTTCAAATGACCGTGGCGGTGAATTATTTTCGCAGGTTTTCGTTATTGACGAGCGAAATGTCAATGAACTTTTATGCGACTTGTTTTTTCTTTTAATTCTATCGTGTTAATTTTTTTCACAAGCCAAATGAGCTTTCCTTCCAAGTATATTTTTATACAAAGCAAATGGAAAGCGAGAAGCGCACTTTCGCGAAAGCTAATTTTTTGGCGAAAAAAATGTCCCTTTTTTATTACGAAGGATTCATTAATTTTCGTTCAATTGTACTTTTCACTTAAGCAGACGTGGAACAAAAAAGATTGCTTTCCTATTTTCTGAGTTCCCAACAATTTCTCAATCGCATCAACCAAAGGCAGTTAAAATATGATCAATATTTTCCTTGAGTTATAAATATATGAATGTTTTCTTCGAAAAGCGAATTGTTTATTTTTTGTTATTTCTCTTTGAACGAAATTATTAATTATATTCTCAATGATGCTTCAAAATTATTTTCTTTTGGCTTATTGTATTTTTCTTAAATAAAATTATTTTTATGTCATATATATTTTAACTCACATAAGACAAAAATTATTAACGCTCGTTTCTCATTTCCTTAATTTTATTAGTTTGCATAGTTAATTAATTACACATTTGGCCTTATAAACTGGATTGTTTGAAATGTATTTTAATTTCGGATGAAGTAATTTTAGTTGACAGATAACTAAATAACTATTAAATAAGTAAACTTAATTACATTTCTACATAGTAATTAGAAAATATTAATTTAGTATTAAATAATTCAGGAAGAAAAATGATTAAATTTTAAGATCAACCTGATTACGTTAGGTTAAAGTAAAATTATTAAGTTTTCCTCAATGTCATCCAGCTATATTAATAAAGTCTAATCGTGCTTGAAATTTAACTTAATTTTGTATGAATATGTCTAATAATAAATGAATTATTTTACTCATATTTTTGTCGGTGTTTACGGAGACACTGATATAACATTATCATCTTATACTAAAATGTCAAAAAGCAAGACAAATTGGTTTCCTGACATGATTTCTTTAACATAAATTAAGTCAAATTTTTTATCTGTAGCGTTCAGTTCTTGTTGTAACACTAACTAAAATTATATACATTTTAATTTAATTTGATGTACCGAAAAACATTTTTAAATCACATAAGACTTGAATCTCTTATCTTTTAAATTACAATTATATGTATATAATGAGACTCCACAAAATAATGGAAATTTAATGTAAATGTTATATAAATTATATACGTATATAAATATAATTTGTTGCCTAGCAAAAATATTTAGCATTTAATAATATTCAAAAATTTCTGTATTATTGGAAAATGTCATATAGTATTGTATAACATTATCTTATTTTATAAAAGTAGTTTCGATTGTATCTGAAATTGAATTTTGAAAAAATATGATCAAGTCTGAGCAGGTGATAAAGCTGAATACGTCGTATTGGATGCGATTGATTTTTCAAGTCTAAATGAATTATACATATATTCGAAGCATATTCAATATCTATACCTATTTAAACCACTTTCTATATGTTCCAATTCACGTCTACACATATCTGTTTTCACAATAATAAAGTTTTATCAAACAAATACAGTTTCACAAAAATGTTTTCCATGTATAATTAAGACTAGCAACAATTTTTAAAGTATACGTGCATTTTTAAACATATTTCAAATTTATGCAAATGGTCGAAAATTTATATCTGGGGTATTTGTAAACACAAAGAAATATAGGATAATATTACTTTATGGCATGCTTCTACTTTGATAAGCTTTAACAACGTGATTAGTTGGCATACGTTTCTTAAAGAATGAATAATATAAAAATTCGCATATTTATAAGGAATGCGTAAACACAAATCTGCAATAAACGCACAGTTGCGGATAATTTTATGCTTTTCGCAATAGTGCGTACGTGTCAAGTGTGAGGATATGGTTCAGTCATAAAAATGTTCACAATTGAAGAATACTTATTCAGTTTGTAGTATATAAAAAGCATACGGAATTTATTAAAAGAATTAGTTCGTCAAGTCAGTCCGTCAGGTCTGCGCGTTTGAATCACAGCAAAATTAGACTGTCAGTTTAATCCAATAAAGTTGGTATATCAGGTTAGTTCATTAGTATAGTTCATCACGTGTTATTAATTACTGAACATCATCGCATTCTGAAGAAGTGAATAAACATTTCTGAAAATATAATAACTAAATTTGCACGAATGAGTGATTTACAACGTTATACAATTTTTCATATCTCTTTTTTGCATTCAATTTTAAAGAGGTATTTTCCACGTGAAATCTGAATAAAATTTGTTCAGTTTTATCAGTACTTAGTAAAATTTACAATAATAAAAACGAATGTGAGTTAGTCCAGATTTCACTGATTTCATTTCTACAATAAACAAACCAGTGTAATACACTATTGTTTTTGCAGGCGTTACTGTGTAAAGTTAATAAATTAAAAGCTCCTGAATAAAAATTTGGTTTACCATTTTTCATGATTAACAAGTTATTTTTATTTGTTCAATACTACACAAAAAGCTTTTTCATCCATTTAAAATATCTACTGGATTTGTTTAAATAGACTGCTAATTTTGCGTTCACCAAAGACTTATTAATTAAGATTTGCATCAAGATTTATTTTTCATGGCATTTAATAAATTTCATCAACTGAATGAATTTTAAATATTTTGTATTACAACTCAACTACTGGAATACACTGTAGTACAACAACAACTGGAATAAACACTGTTATTTTCTATTTTTCCATTAATATTGTATCAATTATAAAATATATAAATGTATAAATCATAATAAATATATAATCATATAAAACATATAAAACAATATAAAAACTATTAACATTTCGTTTGAGTAAAGCTGAACTCTATTTAATTTTATTCTTATTCATTTACAGCGCAGATTAGCACTCATTAAAACAGTCCTGACAATTTAACGAGGTTGTGGATCAGTGTTTGTGAATCTAGATACGGTCATCTACAGCAACCATAGTAGAAATTTTTCTGCTAGGCAGATAGTAATTTAAAACCTTTACTTGTTTTCATATAAGTAACGTGTAAGTATACTTTGAGAGATACTGAATACAACGCTTTGTTAGCAAAGTACTCGTGACAAAGAAGTTGCTGGTTACTGACAAGTATCTCTTAATAAAAAACTAATCATATTCTAACAAATTATTCGTTTTTATTTCTTATAATCAATTATTATGTTTCTGTTGGTATTGGCAGAAAATTTATTGGCGTTTTATTTTGATCATTTACCGATACCAATAACCAGTGATGCTGTACCGATATTTCGTTTTTAATTTTAATTTAATTGTTAACTACTGGTAAAACAACGAAATTTCTGTATGAGATTCGAAATTATTGTAACTTAATCTCTGTTGTAAATGAATTGTACTTAATCTCTATTATAATGAAAATTAACATTAACATTAAGTATTTGTGCTTTTTAGGGTTTTCTAAATTCACTTACAGGTGCATTTTAAAGTACTGAATACTAAAACTTTTTTATCATTTAAATAATTTTAGTTCATATTGTTAATTATAATATTTTTTATCATTATAGAAAATATATAATTTTTCTATTATATATATAAAGAAAAAATACATAATATACTCACAAACAAAATTGATTATCACTAAAACTGTAATGCATGCAACAGAGCTTTACAATTACTTACAATGACGATAAACAGAAAATCATTGTTTTTGAAAATGCACAATATTTTTCTTACATTACTACAACCTATGCTAATTATATATTTTGTCTAATAATACTGGTGATATTAGGAAGTTTGTTTAGATATTATGAAATACATCGGCATAAAACTAACGAGCGACTTTGAAGTAATGTAGCGCAATTCTTTACAAAGTTCTAACTAGCGAAAATTTACCAGACATTATTTTCGATAATAAGAAATTACTGCTAATCACAATAATTTTATCACGTATTATTATTATAATTATTATTATTATTGTTACATATTAGATATTTATTAAGAAAAAAATAATTGCCTTGCTGCTGTCGGCATCTA